>VDFB02253664.1:0-68988 GCA_007258455.2 Sequoia sempervirens | reverse complement strand
TATTGAAAAATGTTATCTCCTCTCAGTGAAGAAGATTGATGAAAAATGTGGTGATGTGAATGGGTTTGCTTCTCTCTTTTAATTGATTTCTTGTTTTAAAGTTTCTGTTGATGAGAGGTGCACATCGTGAAAAATTTTGTTCTTAAGTTTGCAAATATAGTGAGTAATGGATGGGAGAAATACAATGCATAGCCTAGAATGAGTACAACTTAGGATTTTGCTAAAGTATGGATAAAATATTATTTTCTCCCCAATTTGAATTTGGTGACAAGGATGTAGACGTGGAGAGTCTTTTGTCTCCTCTGCTTTTCTACACTTTATGTTTTTCTCTCTTTTATGCTTGGTGTACATGGACATAATTTTGGAGCAAGCGGATATTGTTATATCAGCTTAAAGATTCCTTTTGGAAGGTGGTACACAATCTTCAATGACAAATGAAATTAGCCTTTGTCTCATGTAATATTTCCCTCCATGTGAAATTGCAAATATAACTGCAAAGGGAATATGTTTTGTATCAGTTCAATTAAAAAAGGACGTGTACTTCCTAGACCGAAGCTTGTTTTTCTCCTTTGTTTCTATAAGAATGAATTCAAGGCCAGAAGTACAAGTTCGTTGCTTGTTAATTGATCACAAAGAATTTGTAAAGGAATACAGAGAGCATTTTAGAGTTTTGTCTTAGGTTTTGAGTCTCTCCTATGTACTTGTTTCATGGATTATGAATAATATGATCAAGGATTATCTTATTTGTCTCCATTGATTTCCAGTAGATGTGTAGTTTTGTTCTTGATTTTAATTCAAAGAATTAATAAAAATGCTTGAATGAAGCTGTAAGTTCCTGTAAATTGAGTACTAGGATATTAGTAAGAAGTTATGGTTGAGAATACAATGAATGTGATACTGTAATGCAGTATTATCAAAGCTTAATGATGCTAGGTGTTAAATTGTTATCAAATTGTATAGGTTTTGAGATTGACTTTGTTCCTAGGATAAGGAATTGATCTAAGTGAGTGTTCTTGATATATTTGTTGGTCAATTCAGCAACAAATCAATCTTATAAACAACTTTTCAAATGGATTACAATTGTTACTATCTTATGTTGAGTTTTTCCATTCTCATGCTCTAAATGTAGAGTGTTGTTAAGCAGTATCCATCTTCTTTGTTACATTCCATTTATTGATCTATTATATGAGAATTCATCTATTATTTGCAATGTATTTAGTCATTAGGTGTAGAGGTGTTAAAATACATTGTGGAATCACCCTCCCGAGTCTTGTAGAGCCCAAAGTGTAGGAGGAAATCATTGTTGCTTTCACTCATTCATTGGTGAATCCCTTCACGTTGCTGAGAATTGGAATGGCAAAGTCCATAGGCTTCCTTGAAGATCAACTTGGTTCTTGAAAAACAAGCAACATAATCCATGTCATAAAACTTACCGTAAGACTTAGAAACTTGCACGCTTAAGTGGTTCATTACTTGCAATGGCATCACATTACTAGATGCTCAATAATCTATCATACAATTATGAACCAACTAGTCATTTATCAACAAAGATGTATAAAATGGATATATGGTTTGTTTGTTACCTATAGAAATAGTATCGAAATAAATCTCAAGGTTCTCATGTTCATTGACTTTGTCTTCCTTACCTTTGAGAACAACTGTAACTTCATCTGGCTAATAAAATATGGTAGGGGCATTGAGATACAACAATTTCGTTTCCCTATGTTCAAGGATCCTTAGCAACTCTCTGATTGGAACTTGAACTTTTAATTGGCTAAAGACTTGAGCCATATCAATTGGTTGATATGCAAGAAAAGGATTGGAATATGTTATCTCTTCGTCTTAGAGCATTGGAACAGTTACTAATAATATTTTGATTCAATCTAATAAAAGAAGTAACAAATTTTTATAATTAGGGTGCTCATCTATTATTTTTATAGTTCTCTTTTCGAGGGTTGATTTAGGAGGACTAGATTCTATATTATGGATCCACAATCCTTAAGGTATTCCTTAATACCACCATCCCTAAATATTTATGAAGAGTAGAGAAAACTATCATACATTAGGTGAAGTTGTAAAACAAACATTATTTATTATTAGGACAATTTCACACTCAAAGTACATATCCACAACCATGATTTTGTCCTAAATTTATGAACTTTTCCTCTAATAAGAAATAAATCTAGGAAAATAAATAAAGCACTTCATTGATACATAGACATCATTTTCTAAGAATATACCATTTGATTACAAAATATTTTTCATTTGATATTGAGACATCATTTTTAAGTATATACAATCTGGTTACAAAGTATTCTTCATTTGATATTCATTTTATAAACTAAGTAATAACTATTTGTTTATTTACTTCCCTAAAATAACAAATACACTTGTCAAAAATATAATATTCAATAATCATTTATTAACCCAACCTAAACTATTTTTTGTTTAATTGAATGCATTTGATGTGATAGTGCAAAAAGTGAACATGAAAGTTTATTTACCTTTTCAACTATATATTCTAATAATCAGTTGTGGAATTAACGAGATAGTGTAAATAGTGAACATGAAAGTTTATTTTCCTTTATAAATATATATTTTTAGTTATCATAGTATCATGTATGAATGGCATTACCTGATCATTAGCAACAATTTTCTTTGTACTAACCATTCTCTCAACTTCCTCTACTACCTTTTTTTTTCCATTACCACTAGTAGTACATTGATTTCCTACATTGCTAGTTGAAACATCAGTACTTTTTATTTTTAGGACATATACTTTCTATAGGGGTGCATTTGATAAATGCATATTCTTTCTTAGTGGATAATTTTATGTAGACTTATTTGTTGTCTTACAACATTATAATATTTTTTATTCTATTTATTTAAATTTGCAGCTAACACATTTGGAGCAACTACACCTTTAGCTTTGTCCTTGGCGCCTACTTGCCTATTTCTTAGCTAGTAATCACTTTGTACTTGAATTAAAATAGCTTTGATGAGATGTTTAACGTCCTCATGAGAATGCTTTACTCTATTATACCTCTACCTCATCTATTCCTTAAGTTGTTGAAAATCTTGTTTAGAATTTCATAGGGAACACAATGACTATCATAATCATTTTGGAAGAATTTATCACCTTCATAGGCATCTAGTTGATCTACATTGGCATCATTAAAACATTCATATTACTTTCTGTTAGGGTTAGAGATGGCAGATCTAACAATTAAATGCAGATTTAAATAATAAACAGAGAAACTAAAACATACACAGAATAAATCATAACACAGAGAATTTAACGTGGTTCACCCAATCTGGGCTACATCCACCAAACCGCAGCCATCCAATACTTTTATTATCCAGTGCAAAACCTATTACAATCTCACGAATAATCGCGTTTTTCTCATACTGTAACCCCCATTCCAACCCCTTTTTAACAAGCTTTGAGAAGCTTCCAGAATTAGGGTTTTACAAAGTCATTTTTCCTTTTTCGCTGACGACACGAAAAAAAGGCAAAAAAAATTTCTCGGGGGCTGCGCCCCCTAACTCCCGCCCGGGGCCCAGCCCGGCCCCAAACCCCGGCAAGGACGAGGGGCCAGGGTGTACAGTATACCATGGGCTATACAGTATAGCATGATCAGTCGCCACATACCAACACTTTCATGGTCTTGGAACTCTTTTTCATCAAGTGTAGTTGCAACAACACACTTTGTTTGGTCATGAGGCAAGTAACATATGTCACACCTGAATGAATCTTGTTGAAGATTCATGTGATCTATCCTCAAGGGATCAGGGTTGTGCTTCTCTTGATACTCTTGGTTTGAATTTCTTAGTACTACTTTTCTACCATTCCCTCTAGGTTTATTAGACCAAGCATAGCTATAAGGCCTATTATGCAATCTTTGACCTTCATTGAAATGTGTAGGAGTAGCATTAGAAGGAATAGGTATTCTTTATTCTTTGTAGCTTTGTATGAGGCCCTTCATAGCTTCCATCAGCTTGTCCAATTTCTCTTCAACAATGAGAATCTTGTTGGAAGTTATTACATTTGGTTTTAGTAGTTTCACATCATCCCTTTTGTTGTCTTTCTCATAAGCTCTCAGGTTGCTTTCTATTTTAATATTCATTGCATAGCTTCCCTCAAGGTTTGAGGGTTCTTATCTCTCAAAAAATAACCCAACTTAGAATCAAATGCTCCATAGTACAAAACAAGGCATATAAGTTAATTTGACCTTACTTGCAAAGACACTTTTCTCAATGTCATAATGAACCTATTATTGAAATCTACAACCAATTATTTTACCCCGTTTCTTATGATAGTCAACTCATGGATTGTAAACTTTGGGTCTACTCTTTCACTATATTGCATTTGGAAGACCCTCATAAACTCATCCCATGAGTCTATGTTGTTGTTGTCATTCTTTTGCACTTTCTTTCAATGACTGCACAAAGATTTTCATCATGTCATCTTCATCTTCGATTTCATACTCATCGATCACATCAATGAAATTTCTAAGTGATCCTCACTAGTGACTACATTATTACCTTAGAATATTGGTCCCTTCCCTCTAATTTCAACTGGAATTGGATTAGGATAATTAGGGGTACTACAAAATTTCATTTATTTGTCTTTCCATTCCCAATGGTTGCCTCACAAGAGAAAATATTTGAGTATTTCTTCTAGGATTGACCCCAACATTTTTTAATACATTTTATTTTGGGGGATTAGGCTATTGCACCTATTGAACAATAGGCACTTTATGAATTGGGACAACTAGTGCCATATTTTGAGCTTGAGCAAGATTTTGCTATGGAACAACATCTTGTATGGGTTGTTGTGCAATGTTTTGTTGTTGATTTAGTAGTGAAGCATGTTGAGCTAATTGGGCCTATTGTAATGCAATTTGTGCCTCTATCTCATGCTACCTTTCTTTGAGATGATTAATAAGATCAATATGTTGATCTAATTCCCTCTCTCTGTGCTCAATTTCTAGCTAAATATTTTGGTTTGCATCTTTGAATGGTGTTTCTACCTCATGCTTTGAAGTCTAATGAGTACCATGTTTTCCTTCCCTTTGATTTCTCATAAGTGGAAGCATGAGATTTATTTGAGGTTGAATCAAAGGTGAACTTTTGTTTATGTTTTCTGCAATATGATTCGTTTCTTTTCCATATCTAACATAATCTTGTATGAAATTACTTCTAGTATTTGTAACTATATCAATTGAGTCATCAACTGTATATTGATTATAATAGAATTATATCTTCTACCAGAAGTACTTACTTTTTTTAGTATTTCTCAAACTATGTGGAGGTGACAATTGGATTTTTCACTTTCCATTTTTTTGCCACCTTGCTTCTAGAGAACTAGTTTCAAGAACTTCTTGAACTTTGGAGCACTAATCCTTGTCCATTTTTAATCTTATCACACTAACTTTTAGATCTTTTTTTCATATAGTCACCACTCCTTAAAGGAGAAAATAATCAGATCGAACAAACTTCTTATTGCAAACCAAAAAAATAGTACCTTCTTGCTTGCACCGTGATTATTGAGTAACCTGAGTTTGAAAATTTATCATTGATTATCTTATCCCTGGCAACGACGCCAATTTTTCAGCGTAAGTTGACAGGATGTCAAACTTACCCAAACAAAATGCACAGTTGCAAACTTATCATGTTACCAAGGCATTAAAAATATTCTTGTCTTTTACATCCCCGACAACAACACCAATTTGTTGAGTATGAGTTGACGGGTTGTTAGACTCACCCAAAAAAAACACATAGCTCCAAGTTTTTGTCACCGAGGTGTTGAAAATATTTTCAATCACCTAAGACCCAAAAATGGCTAGTTCATCCCTGACAATGGCACCAATGTTTTGGTGATTTGAGTTGTGGACCCAAGATCCCTAAGGTTTGATAATCTTCCAAGCGCCAAGGGTTTCAAACTTGGGAAGATTATACAAACATATCTTTAGGTTAGGCAACTAATGACCAATGATTGAGGTGGGTAAGACCTCCTTCACTTCTGACTCTGGAAGACCAAGGGGAATTTCTCTAAGATGCTAGATGATGATTTAAGGACTTAAATATTCCCTTACAACAAACTATATCCAACACAACCTATCCCAATATTGGTGTCACAATATACCTATGTGCTAGTTTGTACATGTAAATCTCAGTACCCAATTAATAGATAATCTGCCATATAAGCAACTTGAGGATGTGTTTTATGATAGCCCATTATGGTGTTATGCATATTCAAACATGGTGAAAAAAACACATAAACATAAAAGTGAAAGGTGTTTGAAATGATGTGTTTTAAGGACGCGTTGAGGATTATGGGAAGAAAGCCAATTACAGATTGGTGTCTATCCATTGGGCAACAATGTCATTGACTTCAATCAAACATATGATAACAAAAACCTAAGTGATATCCTAATCAAGATATCACAAAAAAATTGTTGTTTAGAATCTACGGGAAAGTTGGGCTTTACATGCACATTCATAAAAATAATAAATGATGGAAAAATTGTTAAGTGAGTCTACTTACTTATCCTTAATCATACATATTCATTTCCTTATTATGTTGAAAAGATACCATGCAAAATCTTTATATGGATTTTACAAACATTTCACTAAAAAACTAAACAACATAAATTTGAAATGCAACTGAACATACATAAGGAGACACTTAGCTAAGGTTGATTATTCTGTTAATCAGACAATCTTCAAAGTCTACAAATTTTATCACTGGCTTGGGAAAGAACCCAAATCATTACAATGTTAAAAGAATTATATCTAGAACTGGAAGTTGAAACCCTAGGGCTCCCTACAAGTGTCTTTCTTTTGTTGATGGCACCAAAACGACTCTTCTTGTTAAACTCTTATCCTCTTTTGCTATTCTCTTTCAAACATGAAAACCAAGGTATATATACCCAAGGCAAGGAAATCTACAAGTCGCCAAAATGTTGTGCCAAGAAAAAGGAACCCTAGCCACAACCTCATCCAATACCTACATGACATGTGTTCTCTAAAAACATGATTTGATTGACAGGAAACATGAAATATCATTCTCCTAACCATTGTCATATATTTGCATTAATGATTTGTAAGTTTGAGTACAAGGAACAAAATAAATCATTGGTAAAAATCACTGAAATGGTGTCCTAGAGGTGTGACATGACAAAAAAAGGTCTACAAATAATTTATGGGATGGAGGCATCACTCATCTTCAATGAATTCTCACCAACCAACATTAAAATCTTCTAAAAGGCACCAGGGATTGGGTTGAGTAGTTGCAACAGTGGTTGTTGAGCATTAATGGTGGTAGCTCAGAGTTATTCCCTTCATTTTCACTTATTGCGATGACTCAACCCTCAAGTGGATGTGGAAACAAGCTCATGAGACATATCACAACATCTTTTGGTAGAAATTCAAACATAAAATGGTTCAATGAAAGTTCAAGTCCCAAGCAGACATATCTAAATGCAATCGTAATCACTATAAGGTCTAGATGACCTTTAGATACTTGCAAAAATCCTTTTGTGGGAAAACTTCTATCAAGTAATTGTGAAAACTAGTGCAAGTGCATCTACACCTTTTGAGACATACAGCTAGTTCACATCAGATTACACACAAACTAACTCTTCAGTCATATCAATCTTCAATAGCCTCTTGCAAGTTAGAAGGCTCCATTAGGATCACTACAAAAAAGTGGGCTCCAAGTGGAACAAACAAAAAGACCAAGTACATCTTCGAACTGAACAATATATCTTATTTGAATAGGAATTCCTATCAGTGACATCAACAAAATGTGACATCAGCATGAAGTTAGTAGGTGGAAATGGACTTAGCTGAGGAACTTTGGAAAATATGATGTCATAATGATGTAAGCAGAGTGGGATGACATCAACAAGATGTCATCTAAGTATGAATGCGGGAAACTAGAGTGGATCATGCTTGTGGGAGAAATCATTTGAACTGGATGAAAAAATTTGCAAAGGTGAAGTTCAAATGCAAAGGAAAATCTTGAAAAAGGAATGGTGCAGAGAAAATTAAGTGAGTTGATCAAATCCACATAATGACGTATGCGGGAAAATGAGTTCAAATGAGGTCTACAAAGAGGAAGATAATGTCATAATGGTGTATGTGGGAAAATGAGGTCTATCAACCATCAAAACCTTTGTTACATGATTTGGGAACACACTTACAAGAAAATGTTGAGCAAGTAATAACTTGAGGATTAAAATCAATAAAAGGAAGTTGGACAAGATGGTCCAAGTGATAAAAGAGAGATTTTGAGATATAATGTCAAAACTATAAACAAAGGTGAAAGACAATATTTAAGAAAAAAAGTATAAATAATGTGATGATTATTTGAACATTCTCTATGCAATTGTATTCTTGTTCTTGTGAGTTCCAATTTTTACTTATTATTCTTTCTAATGACATGTCTTCCTCTTCTATGAAGGACCTAAAAAGATTAATTAACAAGTTCAATATAAATTAAAAAATACACTCAATAAAATCAAATGAAAAAAAAGATGTAAATATAAAAATTAAAACTTAGAACACTAGGTCTTATTTAATTGTACATATGAAATGATTTGATGAACATTTACATTCAAAATGAAATCATCATACTTTGTTTTACTGACTTCATTTAAGAGACCATGGACTTATCTCATATTATTATATAATGGACATGTTAAAAAAAGGAAGTTATGTGCCTTTTTTCCATCTATTCACTATGTAGAGTCCATGGACTTATCTCATATTATTATATAATGGACATGTTAAAAAAAGGAAGTTATGTGCCTTTTGTCCATCTATTCACTATGTAGTTTATATGAGCTAATTCTTGATTTAGTTATCTTTGTTGAAAATAATAATTTTATTTAAGTATAACAAAGGTTTAAACTTGAAATGATTATTATAATAAATCATTTTAAAAAAAAAAACTAATAATTCTATCTTTTCAAAATATATATATATTTTTTTCCATTTTTAAGTTCATATTAAATGAGAAGATTATTTTGTAGTAGATATTACAATACCTTAAGCAGTTATCAATCTTTTTCCCAAAAATGAATTATACATTAGAAGTTATCATTAAACAATTAAAAAATAAATATTACATTCAAATCTCTTCAATTTATGTTAACATAACCCAAAAAAATTATATTATATTGTATTTTTCTAATGGTTATTATTGATATGAAGGTATTAACTGTTAGAATGGAAAGATGATTCAATCCACAACTCCCATGAAACACTTGCAAGCAATTACCTATCACAATAAAGAAAATCAACAAGAAAAATTGTGCTCAATAACCTAAGAATTCTATTGATGCAAATAACTTGGATGAATATTACAAATGAATGTGCATGCTTATATAAGCAATGCACAAGCAAACCTTACATGTGGATTAACAAGTTAGTGACAAGTGTTCTAATCTCATGCAATGAGACAACTTGTCCTAAATTTAGTTCAATCTAATAATAAGAATCAAACTAAAGATTAAACATCAACTCCTAAGTTTAGCTTAAGTGAACTAAAGTAAAAAAACCTCTAATAATTAATTGATGATTAATTAATTATCAGATAATGACTTATTTACTCCAACACCCCCCTTAAGATCAATTTAGGGAGAAACTAAACAACTGATAAAGGAAGCTAAATGAATGCAGAATGGGTCCTAACTACAAGGCCTGATGAGGTACCCATGAACAAGCAACTGAAATCTCTCATAACTGGAGAAAAAAAGAAGAAAACCACATGGGAAAAACTCTTCCCCAAAAGAGAAAAGAAATGACTGTACTAGAGAAAGAAGGATAGGAGGACTCAATGTGACCCCCCAAGGATTGCTTCTATCCTACAAGTACAATAGATGCCCCCTCGATAGGAGAGAGTAAAAGAGGATATGAATCCCCCCCATAAAGAAGTAGCTCCCATGCCAATGATGAACGTTTGGAGATAGAATATGATCCACTGCCTACAAACAACATTTCTTCCCTTAGGAAGAAATAGATCGACTAGTGATTGGAGAAGCCAATCCAAAAGAATGGGTGATTCTAGAATCCAAATCCAAATGATGTGTGCCTCTGAAAATTGCTCGCGTACCACCTGTTGGAAAGTGATGATATCAATCCAAGATCCTGTGAAGACTAATATAGAACACGATGCAAAGGCGATGAAGTTGGTGGGCCAACAACGGTGATGTGGCTATTAATAAAGAGGAGATGGATTTCCTCAAAGTAATCCTCCAGATCTACAATAGAGGACTCTACAAACAAGGATGATATGTCTGCAAGATATGAATCCCAAGTAGCTATGTCTAGAAGATGTATGATGTCCTGCTGCACTAAATCAATAGGGGCCAAAGATGTGGTGATGCCAAACTGATCAAGAACAATAGAAGATGATGGAGTCTCAATTTGAAGTGTGGGAACATCAATGCAAGTCTCTGAACCATCAAAACATGCAAAACCTGTGATATACTCAAACTCCTCTAAAGTATCATCATCGAAGGGTATGGAATTTGCACCTACAAGAGGGATGAGACAATTTGCGGTAGACTCCTCTGGGTATGGAGAGATATGAGGGTCTCCATGGATCTCCCAAGTCATGTCCAAAGTATGTGGGGACATTCAATGTATGATACATCATACATAGTGTCAAGATCAATACTAGAACATATAACCCTTACAATATGATCTCTAATGATGCCCCATGCTAATAAACTCTCTGGTGTGTCTGGTGTAGGTATGAGCCCATATAGATAAGAATATTAAGCCACCTGAGATGTGTCAGGATGCCATCTCGCCAGGACTCATAATTATCCTTGTCCAAGTTGATCACAAAAGGATGAATAGAAAAACCCATGATACTCAAATGAAAAAATCAAAGACTAAAAACCTCGGTATATATAAATCAGATCAAATAATGTCATCTCATGCAAACAAATCATTTCCAGGTGTCAAATCGTCCAAGTAATTGAACAAAGTGTGAAAACACAAAATACTGAATAAAATGTACCCAGGGCAGTGATGCAGGAGCATCTGATTCCATAGGCAATCCTCATCAACTAAAAAAATAATTTTATTTAATTTTTGTCTTTTGTTTGTTGTTTTAGTATTGTTGGTGAATAAATTAAAAATGCAAGCCAACATTTAATAAATATTTTGGTCACAACTTGTTGGCAAGTTGGTTATGCATTTTATTATTTGATTTTTGCAATTTTTCAAGGCACATTCCAGCAAATGCTTTCTTGGGCGTTGGAATTGGAAGTTGGAGAAAACATAAAAAAATAAATTCTTTATTTCCTTGTTTAATTCTTTTCTTCCAAGCTTGGAATTGAGGAGTCATTAGTAAATATTCTTGGTGAATGTGGAAGTTGGAATGTTGGGTGTGGGATTTTGAGAATGGTTTTTTCATCCATGGTTGGGATTTCCAGAGGTTTTTGGCTACAGCTAGAGGTGTCTTTCAATGTTGTGCTAAGAATTGGAAAGTGGTCATTGGCAAGTTGAATTTGGCAGGCAAGATTGTTGTAGAGAAGATCAATGATGTTGTGATTGGTTTTCTAATATTTTAATTGTTGTAGCTTGTTGTTTTAAATCCGATATAAATCAAATTTGTAGTGGTTTGAATCAGCCATAAGGGTGTATAGATTTGTAGTTCCAATTTCTTTTGTAATTTTCCAATAGCTGGAGAATTTTGTAATGAAAGTTGAAGATTAGTTTTCTTTAATTTCTAGCAACTCAACCTCTATGTTTGATATTAATTTTTTTAGTTGAGAGTTTGCAAGAAAGTGTGTGTTGGGCTCTACATCAGACAGATTCTAGAAAGTGCATTAATAGATCTAAAGAGCTCTGAAATACCTTTCCAACACTGCTTGAATTGCAAAAATCGGAGATACAGGCAAAAACTTACGAGCTCAAAAGGGCAAAAAGATGATCTGAATTTGATTGAGAATAACAGGAACCACTGGAAATTTTGAGGAACCAACTTTTGGGCGATATCTCATTTGCTCGATTTTGACACCATATGCCCAAGTTATGCTAAAAAGAAAAAAATCGCTCCTTTAGGGAAAATGAGGGCCAAGAGGGGGGCTTGAGGGTCGGCAGTACGACTGACGTCAACACTTCTCGACCTTCAATTTGACAGCCATTTGGCCGTTAACAGAAAAAAAACTCCTATGCCAATAAATTTTTAGGTCGCCAGAAAATATATAATGGCGAGAATATGCAATTTTAATCGAAATATTTCGAATATGGAATATTCACATAACCTTTTTGGGTTTTACCAACGCTTTTTCCGAGGCGAAATATTATGCAGAATTTGCAAAAAGGGCGTTGGGATTTTTGTTTTGCCACCAATTTATCTTTTTTGGAGCCGTTGAATGTTGAAGTGGTTGCTTCAATGAACGGGCTAAGATAAGGGGCCCACCTTGTACGGCGAGCCTTGTAGGCTGCTAACAAGGTACGGTACCTGTACCCAGCGAAATGCTTTTAAAAGCCTTTAAAAATCTTTTCCATTTTTTAATTTCAAACAAAACTTTTTTTTAAATTCAAAATAAATTTTTGATATTTTTTTTTTTTACTACAGGTAATCAAAAAATTTTAAAAACCTGATTGGAAACCTGCGCATGAAAATCAATCCACAGCTCCCATGAAACACTTGCAAGCAATTATCTATCACAATAGAGAAGATCTAAAAGCAAGATTGTGCTTAATAACCTGAGAATTGTATTGATGCAAATAACCTAGATGAATATTACAATTGAATGTGCATACTTATATAAGCGATGCACAAGCAAACCCTATATATAGATTAAAAAGATAGTGACAAGTGTTTTAATTTCATGCAATGAGACAACTTGTCCTAAATTTGGTCCAATCTAATAATAAAAATCAAACTAAAGATTAAACATCAACTCTAAGTTTAGCTTAAGTGAATTTAAATAAAAAAACCTCTAATAGATGATTAATTAATTGTTAGATAATGATTTATTTACTCCATCATTGACAACCAAGCATTATATCAAAAATTTAAAAATGCTTGCGAGCGGGAGTGTTGCCATTGTTTCCCAACAGGCATTTTCTTTTTTCGGCTCTGCGTGTGATGGTATTGCGGCTGGGTTAGGCTCTCCTGGGAGGTCACTGAACGCGGCTGTTGCGTGTGGGGGTTGCGTGGTCGAGAGTAGCTCAGTTCTTTTGAGTTCTGCGAAAGGCATCAAAGCTCTGGGCTTGGGCGCGACTATAGCTGGGGTAGATCTGGTTAGTGTCTACCCTTCTCCTCTAGTGGATGGGGCTCCTTTTGCCGAGGTTGTTGGTGATTGTGCAATTGGTGTGGTTCCCTCTCTCTTTGTGGTGCCACCTGTTGCTCTTGCTTCTGGTGATGTCTTTGGCGGGGGCTCTGATGTTTTGAGAGTTAAGGTGGGCTTTGTTCCTGGTGATGTTGCGCAGGTTCCTTTTGCAAGCCAGGTGAAGTCCTTCTCTGAGGCTGCTAAAGTGGGTGCTCGACCTCCTTCTCAGCCTCGAGTTCAGCCACTGCCCTATGCTCAAGATTTCCCGGTTGTGGTCTGTGGACTTGAGGTTACTGAGAACGAGGATTTCTACTCGAAGCAAGGCGTGGTCTGCAGATTTAATGGCTTGTGGCTCTCCCTTCCCGACCTCCATTATTAGGTTACAACCTCCTGGAAGTCATTGGTCTCTGGTGAGATTGAGCTCTATCCCAGCGCAAGGGGCTTCTTTTTAGCAACCTCCGCCTCCTCCGCAAAGAGAGAGACTGTGTGCTGGATAGGGGGTGGATATGGGGTATTCATTCACTGTCCATCAGGCCTTGGTCCCCATTCTTTCAATCCCCTTACGGAGCCGTTGAATACTAGACCTGTTTGGGTCCGGCTACCGAACCTCCCTATTCAATTTTGGGAGGATTCTTTTTATGAGGCTATTGGCAACACCATTGGTCGCTTTTTGGTGGACTCTACGACTCGGGAGATGGGGCATACTACAATAGCTCGTTTACTAGTTGATTTGGACACCTCCAAACCTCTCCATGGTGATGTAGTCTTATTGGTGGAGGACAAACCTTGGAAGCAGCTCTTGGACTATGAGGGCCTCCTCTTTCGGTGTAGGAGATGCTTCTTTGTGGGTCATTTGGCCTCTACTTGCCCTCTTGCCCGCCGCAAAGGTGTTGCTACTTGGTGTAAGGACGCTCTCTTGGATCACCTCACGATGGGTTCTCCTCCTTTGGATGCTTCTTCTACAGAGGATGACCCTATTGCTTCTTCTCAGGAACCTCTGTCTACTCCTCTTTCGGCTAACCTTCTCGTGGAGCCACTATTGGCTCGATCTGTTGACGTCGTTTTGTCTAAGCCTACCTAAACTTTGTTGCTTGCCTTTGATGGTCATTCGTTCGATCCTGTTTCTTCCCCTGCACTGTCGTCTCCCCCGCAGTGTGGTGGCTCTTTGCCCTTGGTGGCTTCAGTTGATCCGCTTCTGTTGCCTCACTCGATGGACTTGGATTCTGAGTCTTCCTAGTCTCTTGTGCTGAGAGAGAAGAAAGGACTCCCTCGATCTATCACACATTCACGACCTAGGGTTAAGGGAGTCAAATTAGTCACCTCAGATTTTGGGCTTGTCTAGTTTTGTCTGTGTTGTGGCATCTATCTGTCTGTTGCTTCTATGTGGTTTGTTCTCTTTTCCTAGTTCATTTCTGGTTTGAACTAGCTTCTTCTTTCTTTCTTTTTTTTGGCCCTTTGGGCTTCTGTGTAAAGGGTACAACACCTTGTAAATGTTGCTTATCTTATCAAAAACATTATATCAATAATAATCATGAGAAAAAAAAGAGAATATATTATATAAATGTTATGAGTTATGTAAACATAAAGTGAAAAGATCAGAATGTAATAGATTTTTTTAATTGTTTAATAATCAATTCTAATGTATAAAATATTGTTTTGAAAAAAGTGATAAATGCTTAAAATATTATATTGCTTATCTACTATATATGAGAAAGGAGGAAGCAAACACTAATGATATTGGTTGCTCAAGCAAAGCAAAGTGATATGCTCTAGCCTCAAGCGGCGACATGTTTGTCTTAGGTAATTGAGGCATCCCTTTTATTAGTTACACGTGGTTGTCCCTCTAATGAAGAGTCACAATAGAGTACCAATCTCAAAAAAGAGAGTACAAAAAAGGTTAAGATGGCATAGAAAGTAACAATAGAACCCTAACCAACATGGTTGACAATTACTAGAGATCTTGGCACCCAAGATAAAAGAACCAACAAGGCACTTGAAAATGAAATTTCCTTGTAGTGATCAAACTTGGATGAGAATGACAACCCTACACTACGAGTGCAAAGCTTTGGTAAGACTAAGGTCAAGTTGGCTAGATAGCAAGGGTGTGGTGGAGATTAAAAAGCGGGAGTGGTGAGCATGATCAATTAGTTCAACCTTTATGGATATATCTACAACTACACCAAGACACAAATAGATTATTTAAATTCATGCAATGAATCAATAGAAGTGACATGTTTTTTGGACTTCAAGGTAGGACAAATATTAAGATTGTCGTGACGTATGTTGTTAAGCAATATTTTGAAGTCTAGTATACCACATCAACTTCGTTAGTAATTGTGATAAAAGTTATGAATGAGATTCTAATGTTTTCACTAATCTAAAAACCATGCACCACAATCTCCTTTTAAAGAATAATAAATTAAAATTAAAAATGTGTCAAAGTTCCCTCATTAATGGAGTAGCCGTTGACTTATCTAAGCGTAACATTGTTTATTGGAAGTCACTTATGGATAGAATTTATAAATTGAACTATAATGGAGCAATGAGAAGAAACCCTAGCTAGGCATGTGTTAATGTAGTAGTTCATTCCTTCTCAAGTCTTACTATTTGGGCACCAATCAATAATGAAGCAGAGAGGCAACAAAAAGTACATCTCCAATTTGTTGTAGCCTTGTGACGTGAAAAATGAAGTGGATGGCAAATTTATAGTGCAAGTTATTCAAGGATTGTTAAAAAAAATCAACAAAAAATTAAAATTTGAGTGTCATTCAAGAACAAGTTTGGTTGCTCAAAGGGGTTCATCCCATAGTGTGGTTAAATGATGGTGTTGTTGTGGCCACCAAGGTTCAAACCTCCATCAAGCCATTGTTATCGCAGACACAATGCCTTCACAAATCCAATGGGCTCGCAAGTTTGAATTGCAATGTTGCAACTGCTAATAATGTTCATGCCATGTGACAGGCGTGCATGCATGTTCTAGTCCCTCATTGGGTTGGTGTGTTTGCAAGCTTTGTGCCCTTGCTAGGCTACCGTGCTCACAAGATTGGACTAATTACTTGCATTCATGCCGGAGAGGAGTTCCCCCGATTGTGGCCCTCTACAACCACTCTTACCAATCAAAAAATAAAAGTTTGGTTGCTTAAAGCTTTCAAGGCATTTCTTTTGGTCATTTTTTACAAGGAATGTAATCAAGTTGTTGATTATCTAGTGAATGCAGGTCATTGACCAATATCCATTTATGGCAAAAATTAGTGGGACCTTCCTAAAGAATGAGACATTGTTCCTCTACTTAAGATGGATTTGTCTCTTCCTTTTTTAAATTGATAACTCTCTTTTGGATCATCTACCATCATTTAAATGATGGAAAGAATATTTTTTTGGGGGGGCTGCTAATAAGGATTAAGAATGAATTTTTTAAGGCCGTCTAACAATAAGTGTACATTGAGAATAAAATCCATAGTTTTAAGCGAAGCAAAATCTAACATGAAAATATTGAGAAAGATGGAAACTTCAATATCAAAACTGGTCAGTACAGGGAAGGTCAAATCAATTAAGCCATCTCAATCACACAAGGAAATTCTAACAGCATGGAAGTTGATTAGAATCCCTCGTAATGGATTTGGTTGAGTTCAATTTAAAAACCATAAAAATGTGTGAATGAACGCTCCTAAAGATTGGGTTGAGTTCAATTCAGATGGAACTTAATATTTTAAGTCCACATGGGACTGAAGACGAATAATCAACCGAAGTAATGGCTATCTTTCAAGGAAAAAATGGATGGCAGAAATTTTTGGTGGAAGGGGAATTGATGCTTATTAATTGAAGTAATAAAAAAAGGATGGTGCAATGACTGAAAAATAAACAATATCATTCAAGAAATTAGGATGGAAATTAAGAATTTCAAGATTCCGTACAAACATATCAGGAGGATGGGAAATACAGTAGAAAATCTAGAAGAAAACTGGAGATGGTAAAAATACTTATCTATCATTGTCACTTGAAAGTCAAGAAACATGCAAGACTTGCAAAAATTAACTGCCAGGTAAAATGAAAAGCATGTTGCATATTACCTTCTTAAGCCCACTATCTCACAAACAGCATTGAAGACTATGTTTGTCAAATAGATGCCTTTAACTTAATCTAACCATTGAAAAGCTACACATAGATTGTTGACTTGTAGACTGCTAAAGAAAATTCGCTCTGCAATAAATGACTGAATATATGCTTTAGCAACCTTTGATTACCCTGGATGATAGCAATTCAACTCTTAGTTAAACTCTGCACCATTCCTACATCTAAATGTCATGCAAGTTGTAAACTATACCCAGATTATCTGAATAATCAATAAAAGGGCAGCTATAGTTAAGGTCTCAACACCAATATAGCTATGCTCGGTCAAAACAAAGGCTGTCCACAATCAAAGACTACGGCGACACTGACATCATCATGACTTGACGAGCAAGTTCGGGATCTTGCTGCAGCAACTCTTTGAAATTGCTTTCCACCTCTTTCTTCTGCCTTTCTATGTATTCTTTTGAAGTCTGCATAAGAAAAATGAATTCAGCTTGGAAAATAGGAACATTCAAATTACTCTTCTGACAATAACCACAAGTACCTGTAATGCAGCAATGGTAGTATCACATTCTTTTAATTTCTCTGTTTGTTCATTCACTAAAATTGACTTTGGCTCCAAAATAAACCTGCAACATTCACAATTATGATATAGACCTTAGGGTGAAAGATATTAAATAACAGTTGTATAGAATGGAGAATGTATACTTGTAGAAGCAGAAAGGAGAAGATGAAATCTATGATTGAGGAACTCTAAACAAATTCCTCATTTTGTTGTAATGACTAAATTAATTATAGATCCTTGAGTATTCTAAGAATCGTTGCAAAAATTCATGGAATGCAACATCTCAAATTCTTTTAAAAAATTGGAAGGAATTGTAGAGTTGGCTTCAGAAGGTAGTATCATTGAGGTCGAATAGAGGACTCACGCTTTGCCTGCATAATCACAGAATGTGCATCAGTTTAGTCCAAGCCTTGCATGCAACGAAGAGTGACCTCAAAGGAAGCTCTTGTTAGCATGCATATCAAAGTCAAACATAGGAAATTTTATAGACAGTACATTATTTTAGAAAACATTGAAGAAAAACAGTGCATGCTATAAAACAGGGAAGTATTGAACTTAATTTTGCTCAAGGTTCTGTACTCTCAACAGAGCAACAAAGCATAGATAAAAATATAAACAGCAACTTGCATGCGTTTACTATCAGAACTCTTCCATAAGAATCACAGATATAAGATAATTGGCTTACAAAAGAAATTATGCCCCATTGTGGTTACTCTTATAAGGTCGTCCTTTATTTATTTGACAGGCTTTTTCTAATTCTTACTTTATCTACCAATAATTACCATACATAGAGCAGGTCCTTTCTTTTAAAACTGCAGCTGGCTAAATCTTATACAAGGTTGATAAACAAAGTGAACCGATGTCTATCAAGAGATATCAATGAGACAACTCAGAAACAATTAATAATGTGTAACAATAATGTACATAATCCTAGGTGTAGTAGGGTAATATTTTATATTTCAATGAGACAAGTTGTAATACCCCGTTTTGGGATCACCTTATATTTTGCCCTGAAATCACCATTCCAAATGAAACCAATGGCAGATTATAGTTAAAGACATAATTCCCTACTCAAAATTGAGATGGTGTAAATCTGGTTATGGAAACCTGCAACCATGTTAGATAAACATGATGGGCATAATCTATGAAATACATTTAATTCTAGGTCTAAGAGAGATTATATATATCACTATAACAAGTCCCAAGGACCATGTGGGCTCAACCATGATGAGGAGTGATGCAGAGCTAAGAGAGAAATCAACAACTTGACACACTTATTCAACTATATGCCTCTTTGTAACATCAACTCAACATTTGAAATAAGAGTTCCAACCTCTTTTAAGTTCTTCAACACACTCTTAACCATTAACAAGACCAACTTCTTCCAACCTTTCACAATGGCACATGATGGTTACAAACACAAACTTTATCTTGCAAAGCACAACCAATCAAATCCAAACATATGTCACCTTTATTGTGAGTCAAAATAACAAACAAGTACTTTTACAAATGTCTGCCCTTTCATTTACTTGTCATCCTTTTGTGACTGTCCTAGAGTACAACTGTGATGTCTACAAGCCACCAAGCACCAACTTTTGGTTTCAAGACACATATAATCCCTCCAACAAGTGAAACAACTTTAAGAGACCAAATCCAACATGTATAAACTCTTTTCAATCTCAAGAATATGGTTTAGGTTCACTGTTCTGCCCTTATTTCTAGTAGGTCTGCCATAGGTCTTGTTGATGCGTGTTTTGTGACACACCAAACACCTAGAATAAAAGAATACCCAAAGGCAGCTCTATCCTCTCTTGAAAAATTACCTCTTATGCTAAGATTGCTAGAAAGGTCATACGGTAATTCCAATGTTCCGTTTTGGGGGATGGACAAGCTCAATGGATGATGTGATATGCTGGTTTCACAAAGGGACCTTGAATAATGAACTTACTGAAAGTAGGGATTTGGATTGATGTAATGTTGAATGCTCTTATATTTTTTGGGATTTTCAATTTAGAATAAAATGAAAAAAGGATGAGGGTAAAGGAACTAGATTTATGCAAAACTACTCCTACGAACTTCGGAGACAAATGCTGGATAGTGAAATTTAAACCAATCTTTGCTTCGCCAAGCACAGCACTACAACTAGACAAAGACGGTGCAATCTTCAAAGGGTTTACGAAAGATATTCTATTACACTATATCACCATCAATTCGACCAATGCATATAGGTAATGGAATTCAAGTTAAGCAGTTTTAATGTTCAGACTAACCTTGCACATCAAATTGAAAATCATCCAATTGAAAAAGGTATGAACTAATTCCACTATTTCCAACATTATCAATCTTTCATTCATCTAAAATACTTGAAAGCAAATTTACTCTATTTGAAGAAGTCAATGAAACCATGCGGGCTCATAAAAATAACAAATGCTCAACTCTGAATCCACTTATTATTTAAACAGCAATATTGTAACAATTTCATAAGTCTCTCCCTGAATAAATGAAATGAATGGGGTTTATATAGGCACCCCAATTACAAAGCAACGGCCAAGATTAAACTTGAGATCAACGGCCAAGATTAAATTTGATAAACCCTAACCCTAAAAGCATAACCAACTTAAAGGACACATGGCGCAATTAGAACAAGCCACTTGTAGTATGGAAAATGGTGACACCTAGCAAATCATTCGAGCAAGTGGGAATCCAGAATGCAATTCCCTTTGGATCGCTCCCTAGCTGCAAATGCAAGAAATTTGGCTAACACAGAATCAAGTTCCTCCATTGAGATACTTGGCACGGAATCCAGTTGCACTCCAATCACGTCCAAGGTCTCCAGGCATTGAGTGAAAGTACCTTCCCACCTATCCTCCTGCTTCTGAAAGCTATTCATGAAGGTCAACAGGGAAGACATATCATCAAGCTGATTCTCCGTAATAATCTGCACTTCCCTGAAGTAAATGCTCATCACACTTTTCTTTAATCCTTCTAAGTCTAAGCCATTTGCATCATGATGCTCCTGTCCTGTCAATCCTTCAAGAGAAGTGAGGATTTTGAACTGAATTTTCTCAACTGCGCTCCGTATAGCAGCACATTCTTCCTTCATTCCATCATATGTCTTCCTTTTAGCCAATAAGGAATAATACCACCTGCTGAAATCATATGAGGCTCCTTCTTCGATAACACCTTCTTGGATCAATATATGCAAGGAAACTTCTTTTAGAACCCTCAAACGAGGTATCACTTTGTCCTGTATGTACTGGAAATCTTCCCAATTGTCCTCAATTTGACTAACTTCAGTCATAAGCAAGGCAGATCTGTCATAAGTTTGGGCGCACTTTTCTAAGAATTGCTCCATTTGTTTTGAAATATTGGTCACCCAACTCCTGGTTGCTTGACTCGTGATCCTCATAGCCTCAAGAACATCAACAGACTCCGGAGTAAGAGACGCTGGTGGAATAAAAGCTGCATTTTCTTGGCGCAAAGGAGCTGTTAGCTGCTGAATGAACTCCATCAGCCTTAGATTTTCTAACTCCAACCTTTCTTTCTTCTCCTCCGTTTTGTCGAACTTTTCCTTGATGGCCTTAGAAGTGTCCGCCAACTCATGGAAATCCTGATCTATTGTGGTTGGCCCAATGTCCAATGTTGTAACTTCGTAATCCATAGGAGTAATCTGATCTCTTGGCATATCAATTTTCGGGACTGCCACCTGTAAGATCCTGGATCCTGCATCATTCCTGGTAATCTGAGAATACTTCTTAGGCTTCTTTGGCATTTTAGCCTTACCAATTCTCTCTAGGAAGTCTTGTATGTTCTCAACTGGTTGAACTTCATCCAATGGTCTGGACTTCTTCTTCAAACTTTCGGTCAACCAATCTGGGATTGTGGATAATTCCATCCCGTCTTCTAACTGAACATCATCATTAATTCCTTTTAGAGCAGAAATTACCTCATCTCCTAGCTCTTCATTCTCCTCAAGGATCTCAGTATCTCCTGCGCCTTCAATCATCAAAGTATCATCTCCTTCTAAACACTCAGTGAGGGCTTGATCTTGGAGAGAATCCACTTGTTCTAACTCCTGAAACTCGATTTCTTGCTCATGGCTTGGTTCGATATCAACAACGGATACCTTTTCAATTACTCCAACTGACAAAGTACTTGAAGATGATGGATTTTCAGTCACCTTTTGCTTCTTACTCTCCAATTCTTCATTAGCTGATTCTTTTTCCTCTGTGTGAAGGTTTTCACTCACCACCTTCCTCTTGCTAGGATACGAAAGTTCATCAAGACTTTCGCCAATCGCTTCACCCTGACTTTCCTTATTGCTTAATGTGGCATAAGTAAGAGAAATTCCTTCCTTCCTCAACTTGCTGATCTGACCATCAACCCATTCCCTTGAGTAAGCAAAAATGTCCTTCATCAATGTGTTCAAATCGGTCAACTCAGGTTGTGTCCAGTTAGGCAATAAGATAGGCTTATCTTTTTCTTGTTCAAATTGAGGATGAATGTAGTCCCTATAAAATTGCAACTCTACCCCTGCTGTTTTGGCTGATTGTAACGAGGGGCAGACTTCTAGCATTTTCCCAATTGCAACTGGAAAATCCACTCCTTGTTTGTTCTTCTTCGCCTGAATGGAGTCTACACATGCTAGTTGCCTTGCAACTTCAAGCATAACAATCTTGTCTGTTGGATACCGAGGAAGTCTATACGGAGCATCCGAGAATCCATGAATTCTTATATAAGTAAATGTCAGAAACTGGATAAACCAAGATCCAAACTTGTCAAGCATCACCATAGCTTCTTTAGATAGCCTCCTCTGCACTGTGCCTTGAAGAACTCGCGTGATATACATAAGGAAGGCATCATTTGTTATCTTGAAATTGTCTCTGTAATGTAGCTGGAGCTGCGGGTAACAATCATATGATTTGAGTTGATCTTTCCGAAGTCCAACTTCGCCTTTACAAATCAGTCCTCTATACTTGGTGAAACGTGCCAAAATATAGACCACATAAGAACTCATGTAGAAGGTTTTGGTTTTCTCAAGGTTTCTCAACTGGAAATCGATATTATCACTTATTAACTTAGCCCAATTTATAGCCTCCATTCCCAATACGATCTCTTCCACGTACGAAAACATCCATACTTCAAAGAAGGCTCCTTGAGAAGTTCCCATAATCCTGTTCAGCATATGAATCATATCATTGTATTCTATCTTAAAATCCGTGCAAATTAATCTCTTTGGCAACTTGGAGCGATGTCTTTTGGGTTCTTTGATCCAGTTAGAATTAATTATGTCCATACAGGATTCCTTGGCTTGATCGAACATGGCCTGTGATTCTTGTTGAGTCCTGTTCAACATTTTTCGACGATGGGGAATATCAAATACTTCCCTGACCGAATCCTCTGTAAAGTACGCTAAGGTGATCCCATTGGGCGTTTTAATTGATCTTGTTTGAGGATTGTACCTTCTGGCGCATTCAACCATTAACTCACTGCACTGAACTGCAGGCGGAAATCCTGCTGCTTGATGAAGTCCAGACTTAACAATATTTGTAGCAATAGGCGTAGGCATTTCGTTCTGAGTGCCAAACATCCTTCTCTTGTGTTGCATTGCATTAAATTGTTCAAAGTTTGTATCTGCCACTTTCTTCCACTTCGAGGATAACTGAGATTCTAGATAAAATTCTTTCAAGACTTCCTTAGCTTGAGCTTTCCTGACTCCACCTCCCACGTTCTTTGGAGAAGACATTGCACCTGTAAGAAACTCGAAGTTAGAAAAATTTTAATAAATTTGCAAAAAGACGATTTCTTGACTGGAGAAAAGTTAAAAAATTAATTTAAAAATCCAGAACTTGATTAAAGGCTGTTAAAGGATAAATTCTTAATGAAAATTGATTCGCCTTTATTGTTTTCAAAGAGCATTCATGGAATTTTAAATAATCTTTTGGATTTTTAAAGGTTTTACTGAAGTTTTCTCCAATCTTCAATGAAAAAATCCTATTCCCTTTCAAAATCGCCAATGATAACCTTGCAGTTGCTTGAAGAAAATCCGGAAATGAAGGGAAAAAATCCAATTCAATGTTCTGGAATTTAAGAAAAATCTGTTTGCAGCTGAAAAGGACGTCTTTCTCTTGAGAGAGCTCTGCCTGTGAAAAATTCGACTTTGTAAATAATAAAAAAAAATGAGCTCACAAGACTATCTTTTATAATAAAACCTTTCCAAATTGATTTAGGTCGACTTCTTCTTCTCATTGGGTATTTTTTGCTTTAAAAACGAAAAAGCAATCTTATCGTGATCTTTGACTTTTCAAACAAGGCGTCCCTTTTGGCTTGATAATTAAGTTTCAAAATAAAACTTAAGTTATTTCTTTTATTATTGCCTTTAGCAAAATTCGACCCTCAAGTGGACTTTTTCACTTTGCAACTGGAATTTTCACTTACCAAAGTGATTTTGCCTTAGAAAATTTTCGATTCTTCCTTGAAAAAATTCGACCTTCAACTGGAATTTTCCACTTCCCAACTGGAATTTCACTTTGACTCAATTTCCTAAAGTCCAGTTCAATAATTTCTCTTGCCTTAGTCGATTTTCACTTTGTCCAACTAGAATTTCGAACTCTCCAACTGGATTTCTTTATAGAAGGCGAATTTTCTCAAATAGATGAATTTTAATTGATCAATGGATTCCTCAACTGGATTTTTGAAGGTTTCAACTGGATTTTCCTGATGGCGTACTTCTTCCAGACTTAGGCGCATTTTATCATGATTTGCTTGCTTTTTATTTGATTTTTCAGTGATTTTCTCTCAAAGGCGCGATTTTGTCCAGTTGATTTTTTTACTCTTGCATGCGCTTTTTTCTTGCTTTTCTCATCTTGCATGTGCCTTTTCTCTGCTTTTCTCATGATTTTTCGACCTTTTCTCACCTTGCATGCGCTTTTTCTCTGCTTTTCGCTTGCTTTTTAGTTCCAAAAATGGAAACTTTTGACTCTAATGCCAATGACGGCTAGCACTTTCTAAATATAGAAACTTACTAAAAATAGAAAAAGCAAAAAGCAACTTTCTAGAAATAGTAAATTCCAGATTGGGCCAGAAATGCCAAAAACGAAAAAAGCAAAAAAGCAAAAAAGCAGAATCCCTAAAAAATAGGAAGTGTCAGAATTGAGCGAAAGCACAGGCAATCCTCGTCTGCGGGGTCCTCTGAGCACTTCTATGACGTTTACGTTCAGTTTCAGGCTCAAACTCCCAACTTGGCTCGGATGATGACTCCAGACTTCAACATGAAATTCCCAGATATCAGAGACTATGAAATTGTTACTCAAAGCTAAACCCTAAGAGCAAACCAGCGAGGGTCCCCATTTGCAATGGGGCGATGTGTGGAAAAGGTCACAACAGGTCTGACAGAGTTTTTCTTCAAACATAGACCTTTGTTACCAACTGTAACCAACTCTTCAATTGCCCCTTGATGTGCCCTAAAATATATCCAAAGTTTATCATATGTTTTCTTTGTGAATATAGATCAACCAAGACTGTATCGCTGCTAAAACAGGGCTAATTGGGTCATGGTCAAAACAGGTTTATTGTATTTGTTATCTTCAAAATTAAACTTACACATTCAATGCTTGGAACAGTTTGAATTTGACTCATACATGCTCAATAGACCATTTAGAAGTCATTCCCACCATTATTTTATAAACCCTAGCACTTGGTTCCCTTAAATGCTCTGTACAGTCTGCAATCTTGGGAAAACCAGTCAATCATAATCCTCCAAGCCTCAAATCCTTTTAGTTTTGCCTTAAAACTATTGGAGTATGAGAGTATAATCATAGAAGTGAAATATCACAAAAAACATCAGATGTTTTCATTCACTTTTAAATGAGAAACACAATTTATTAAGCCTGCTGTTACCCTAATGAGGGTTTCTAACTGTTTTTAGAAAAACAATGATATCTTCCTCAAATGTTCACCAAAATGCATTAAATCAAGTTCATTGGGAAGGTCATTGGAGGCCACAACATTTCCAACCAATTTTGCACGCTTTGCAGTCCGTACAAATCCGTACAAAGGCTCAACACAGATTTTCTGGAGAAAACACAGAAAAACAGTGTTTTTAACTTTTATTTCTCAAAATTTCAATCACCCTCGAAGTTCTGAAGGATACAAAGGCCTTTTTAAAGGCAATTCATCTAACTTCAAATCACTAACTACCTCCAACCGACCCTACATCCTAAATGGCTCTTTATTTTCTAAATGTTGCTTTCATGCAATCTTACAATTTTGTATATTTAGTAAATGTTTGTTGACACCTCTCTATGGAATGGACTTAGGATTTAAACAATGACCAATACACATGAGAA
This sequence comes from Sequoia sempervirens, assembly GCA_007258455.2. Taxonomy (NCBI): domain Eukaryota; kingdom Viridiplantae; phylum Streptophyta; class Pinopsida; order Cupressales; family Cupressaceae; genus Sequoia; species Sequoia sempervirens. Next base: position 42,697 of record VDFB02253664.1, on the reverse strand, counting down.
ATAATTCATAATACAATGGTGTATTATAAACATTTGATTATGTTTCCCCAAAATTTGTTCGTAATGATGATGTCATGGTGCTCCTGCACCAAGGAGGATGTGATGAGGTGCCCCAAGTATCCTCTACCCTAGGCCCAACAGCAGGACCTTATCCTCTGTGGCCTCATGTGGTCCTTAACAAATGGTCCTTAACCATCATCATGAGGTGGTGTACCTAGTGAGGGGTTTACACCATTCCCCTCCATCGCGCCAACCCCTCTTCTTATGATTGAAGATCCCTCTTTATTTACTTCAACAATTGATTCAAGCAGGGATAGTTGGGAGGCTGCAATAGGGTGTCCTTGATCCTCAACTCTAGGCCCAAGGATAGGACCTTATCCTCCTTGGCCTCATGTGGTCCTTAACCGATGGTCCTCAACCATCATCATGAGGTGGCCTCATGTGGTCCTTAACCGATGGTCCTTAACCATCATCATGAGGTGCCACTCCCAGTGAGGAATCATTCGCAGTTCCCCCTCCTTGCAGTCCTGCCTCATCCCTTCATGACCAATTATTTCCAAACTAGGATCATATCACTGTTAATAATGTCAGAAAATATATGCTACATAATATGCATTATATCAATGTTTAATATCTATATTTATCTGATTGAATAAACATCATACCATAGAATCTGATTATGTTGTTACCCTGGTTGAATTTGTTGTATATGGCGTAACTGTAAGAGCTTATGCTGTGGGTTGATCACTTTACTGCTGTTTATCCCTTATCATTTGTCTTCATATCTCTCTCATCAGACCATCTTCTTACTGCCACATATTCCTCCTTAATAAATCTGCTGATATACTCAGAAATATATTCCAAGTTTCTTATTTCTTTTTCTATTCCTCATTCTTTGTTTCCAGGCTGCTGTATTTTCCAATTTTCTAACTTATTTTTTCCTTCCTGATCCTTGTTTGCAGATATATTCCTCCTCTTTATATTCCCACGGTGGGGAAAGACATGACTGTTCAAACCAACCGATGTCTCCTTTAGTTGCTGATTGTTATCTTCTATTTGCTGCCGGTGATATATTAATATCTCCATCACTGCCCTTGTCCTTATGAGTCGCTGGGAATCGCTGCCTAAATAATAATCATTATATGATTAAATCACTATCCCTTGCATTCTATTTGATCGCTGCACTTATTTCCTTCAATATATATATTATATGTTTTATTTTAATATATTATTTCTATATTAGTTTTATATTTTACTATAATATTATAATAATTATAATCATAATAATATCAAATTGTTAATATTGTTATATTTGATAGCTATAATTATAATATTATCTTATGATAATTATAATTATAATAATATTAAACTGCTAATATTTCTTAATATGTATTTTGTTATTTATTTTATTTATTTGTTTGCATTTGAATGCTTGATATCTTAGTGTTAAAATTTCAGGGGCATGACACAAGTCAGAAACAATTAACAATATGTAACAATACTGTACAGGAATCATCATTGTGCTGAAAGTTGCAAATTGTGTTCAATTTTAATCAATTTTTATGTGTGTTGAAGATTGTCATATTTTGGGTTTGCAGTTTGTGTTGAGATTTATAGATTTCAGTCAGTTTGTCCAGTTATCAGATTTTATGTCTATTGCAGTGTTCCAGATTATTTGTGAAGTTTTAATATGTCAGCTTAATGGCGTTGGGCTTTAATATTATTTTTGTTGGATATATATTATTTTGCTACATATTATTATTGCTATCTTTTTTTGGCCCAACCATACCACTTTAATTCTTTTTTGGAGCCCTTGTATGAAGGCTACCGTACAAGATTAAAGAGAATGGAAATTATATTATAACCTTCCATAGCAAGTCAAATATGAGTCATAACTTTGGTAAGTTTGAACCCTTTTCAAAGGGAAAGAAATGAATTCATTGCTGCCAAAAATTCCTACCGTACCATCAAGGGTGAGAATTGTACCAAGCTAAGAGCATCTTAAAAAATTAAAATGGAATTGCAATGCTTGAGTTGGCCGAGTAACTTTTTTTAGAGCTGCCAACATTTATAGTATAGTGGGAAGAATTGGATGTTTGCTGCTGTACATTCTTTGGGAAGTCATACCAAGATGGTATGCTTGATTTCTAAATTCCACCAGCTACAACTGTTTAGTTGGTATTTTCAGCTGACCAAATATTATTTTGGGATTCAATTTGAATCTGAATATTATATTAGTTTTTGTTAAGGGATTGTTGTACTTTCAATGGCTACCATTGGTTTCAATAAATTGCAATTTCAAAATGATTTCAGCTGGGTATTGGTTTCAAATCTCACAATGGTTCCAGATTGCATAAGTAAAGATAAAGATGGAGGTGTACTTTCCAGTTAGCAGCGAACAGCGATCTACGTACAGAGATTCTACAACTCTTTTTCAGGTAAATATTTTATGTGATTTCAGTTTGCTTGCCAACTATTTGACAAAATGGCTATCATCAACATGTTGACAGTTGGATAATTGTTTGAAATAATTCCTAGAATTTGTAATAATTGCTTCTTTATCATTGTAATCTCTGGACAGTTTACCGCTAGAAGTTTGATTTAAATCGTAAAAGATCCTAGTCGGTCCATCCGTTGGATCCTCTTTATTTGCAGTACTCTCTGCCAGCTTGCATGTATCGAAATCAAATGATATAGTTTGTCATTTTGGCATTGACACATTTATGCTTGTAATCAGCCAGTTTGGCTTGATCAAAATTTGCATATCACTATCTGACTTTTTGGCATTGATCAATTCTCTGACTTTGATTTTAGTGTAAATTTATTGGCTTGCCCCCAATATCTAGTTTTTTAATTCTATTATCCTCATTCTTGTCTCCATAATCCCTCACCTTGCCCACATAAGAAACTTGGTGATCAGAAAGAGCTGGAACCTGAGTTGATTGGGAAAAAATTAGTGGACTTGAGCTTGCTGTCCTGCAAGGGGCATAACAATCTTGGGTCCTTTGTTTTCTTGTCTTGGGTTCCTTTCTTGGGCATTTGTTGTCTCTGATTATCTCTTTGTTTCTAGGTTGCAGTTGTGTTGTTTTGGTGTTATAGTAGTGTTGTTGCTTTGTTGAAGCAAAGTCGTTTTCACAGTTTATTTCTTCTTCTCTCTTGCACAAGGGTTGGGGCCCTTTCAAAACCCCCTTTTTACCCTAAATCAAAAAAAAAAGCTTTAGGCTATTATTGAGTGCAATTCTCACATCAACTATCCCTTCAAATTTTCAATTGTGTGTGACTTGCCACCACAAAGTGAAACAAAATCCTTGTGACTATTATCAACAATCAACCTAACATACCAATCCTTTTGACATGTACAGCATCTAGATGCATCTAAATCGAAAAACAAGCAAATGCTTTTTAACACTATTTGAAAAAACCATCAATGCAAAATCCTCAGCATAGTTTTCCTCGGCAATATTCGCCACATTAAATTCGTTGTGTGGCTTGGGGGATAGATCATATTGTTTTTTTCTAATCTTTCTTAACATGCCCAAATTTTTAATAGTAGAAGCATTTTGCCTTTCTCTGTGGTTATAAAGTGGGAGAACTATAATTTGTACCCTGAAATCATGCAACAAGTGCACTTTTTGAACTCCTAGAAGTAACTTCACTCATATGTTCTTAGTGATATTCTTTCTACGATAGATATGAAATAACCTTGTCAAAGGCTTTCCTCTATCAAGGTCAAAGATTCCACAAAAGTCTCAAAGGAGGGTGGCAGGCTATTAATGATAAGAGCAACAATACCTTCCTTGTCCACTAGTATGTTGGCAAGTTAATCCCTAAAATCGTTGAGTTTTAAATGATGCTTTGACAAAGACACACTTTCATGCAATTTAGTAGAAAACAATTGACCTTTTAAATACAAAAATTGGCATTTTTCAAAAGTTTGGTAGTTATCTTTCAAAACACCCCACAATGCACTTGCAGACATAGCATTATGAACTTTGAGGATTAAATTATCACACAAAAATAACTTGAGCACTAACAAAGTTTCCCTGTGACATCTGTCAAAGTCATTTGGATTGTTGGCTGGCCCAGTTTCAATGCTTTTAACAATACTCTATCACACATCCAATACTCAACGATAGCGAGCATTTTGTGACTCCATATATTAAAAATTTGACCATTCAACTTATGATTATCTAGGAGAACAAGATTTTGAATATTGGCCATTGCAAACAAAAGGGATATACAGACACAAAAGATTCAAACCCTAACAAGAACTTTAAGATAAATGAGAAAATATTTTTTCCCAAAACCCTAATCCTTAGATTTTGCAAAACAAATCTTCATCCTTTTAAACAAAGTCTTCAACATTTTTTTCTGAACTCTGAAACAGAGATTATACTACAGAGACCAAGATTTCTACAAAGTTTTTGACGTATAGAAATTTAGAAAATACTCGAAAAATCCAACTCTGGAATCACTAATGGATTCTACCCACAATAATGGATGTTTCCCAGACTTCCATGACTTAACCGTGCATAGACTCCCACTCAAACTTCTACCTCATGACTGATAAGTGCCAGTCCTTGATGAAAAATGTGACTGTCTGCTTGTTCAAGTAACACACTCAAAACACCCTCACGAAGAATGTTCAAACTGTGCCCACACAATTGGTGAACCTCAGCCCTCTCTGCCTACCTCTTATTGATTCTTGATGAGGGCAGTAGCAACCATCTAAAACAAACTTAGTCCACAAGACTTGTCCATGTGCTAAGATTGTCAACTTAGATAGTAACATCAACTATCTCTAGTTTGCATATAATTCAACCATTTTGGGAGAAGCAAAATGTGTTGAATCTTTTTCCTTGATAAACTATTTGGATGAACATCACTTGCCTCATGCCCACAAAATAGCAGGGAGAAAATCTCAAATGCCACAGAATCCAATGATAACACTAAGATTTCAATGAGCTTCTTACCTATGAAATGAAGAGCACACAGAAAATATTGAGGAGCGGGAGGGGGAGGAGAGGTTGGCGTGGGGAGGGGAGGCAGTGAATCAATATTTTAAAACTTCAAACCATATGAATCGGCAATGAAAACAGTAAGACCAAGCATTAGACAAGAGGAACACTGATATCATGTGGAAAACCCTTTCGGGTAAAAAACCACGACAGAACTATAGCTTTCATTGACTTTAAATGGGCACCAACCCAAGAGATTGCAATCTCCAAATTACAAAAGTGAGCACCAACTCCCCTAAAGTACCAACTTCAAACAGCTGAAGCACCAACTCCCCTAAAGCACCAACTTCGAACAGCTGAAGCACCAACTCCAGCCTGAGCACCAACTCACTGAGAAATTCCACAACTCTGCAATTCTGATTTATTGACTCAAAATGCATCCTTCTACACACATTATTTTTCAAACTGAGAACTAACATAATCTAAATACTACCTCAAACAGATCATCACTTCAATCTGAGCTCAACATCAACGGAATTATAGCCTAAAACTTCATTCAGCATTCCGCAAACATACTGATGAGACTTGATAAAGACGTTGTAGAGTATAATATAGCACAAATTCCACTCCAAAACAGCCAAGATAAGAAAAAACCGTTTCAGAGATGCAATATAGCTGAAGATAAATTTCCTGAAAGGTACACAGCCTTACAAAAAGTATGGTCCACACTTGTTATCACCACAAAGGCCTATCTTATTCAGAACTCAAAAACACACACTCCTCATCAAACAGGTATATACACACTTCCCTTTTAAGCTCCACAAAGGCACAAATAAGCTCACACGGCATCTCAGAGATAAAGTGAATGTGATCATGAAGTCATTTCATCCACACGGACTTCCTCATATAGCTCGTGAATCCTCTTCGCAATACTCGATCTCTTGTTTACGCAACCACCTTAAAAATATGTATTCACTTACATTCAACATCACTCCACATAAAAAGATACGAAATAGATTTTTGCAACGCCTAAATGTAGCAATAGGATTTTCTGAATGAACACGTCCCTCTATCTTGCACACCCACGATCACTGCCTTACATACAGCGTGCACCAATGTTGACCAGAATTCAATAGCCTGAAAATGGCATGACCATTCATCATATATTCTGTGTAAGCTCACACGGTTCACACCATCATACAGCTCGAACAATGGAAGAAGATAGCGATAGATTAATTGATCACATCTTTCACACTATGCACCAAGAAAATTATGGCAAAGGCTTTTTCATTAATCACGTCCCTGCAAAAACAGACTCGATTCTCAAGAGTCATTCGATAATGCATATGGACTTCATATCCTTAAAAAACATAAGGGATCGACGAAGCCAATGTATACAAGGCATTTCAAAAATAAACGCATTCCAAAATATGACTCACAAAGGCACGAATTAATTATTGCCGCCCCACGAACCATAGAAGAACAGAAACAAAGACACTTAAAAAAGAACTCAAGTCCCTTCCAAAAAAGACAATGCAGCATGGGAGAAATGCCACGGAGGCATCTTATGAGCGCAATATCCAAATGATAAACATAGAGCAAAGAAATTAACCATGAAGGAATAAAAAAATGTTTGTCAGCTCTCTTCAAAAACAAAGTGCACATAATTTTGTCCCAGTTGTTAGAAATAAGATAGAGCCACCACTGTCGATCATGTGCAAAGAATAAGTCAAATGTCATAAATATAAGCCACCCTATACAGAAGTCATTGGTAAAATAGGAAGACTCATCAGAAATTATGCAAGCCGCCTTCAAGCAGAAAGAAATAAATTTGCCATCATGGCTCAAGCCGCCAAGATTCAAAATGTAAGGCAGTACAAATTTATATGCCTAAAAGTTGTGTCATAAACATTTGAAACATTTCATAGCGGCATCCAGTCAACATATCCAACTTTGTAATGGAATCTTCCATCCTTAAAGGAATTACGTGATATCTTAATCGGGCAAGGTTTAAGACACACAAATCACCCTTAACAATAAGCATCGACAATCCTTTGACATCAATGACAAAATGTTCAACATGAAATACCTCACCATTCTCATTTTGGTGATTACCTGATGTGAAAGCTGGAAGCATACTAGGATTACACTCAAAAAAACAATCATTAACCCCTACTAATCACGATCCTCGTTATTACCATGTTGTTTCCTGAGTTTTTCAAAAAGCAGTTTTGATTTTTTATATACATCTGTCTTGGCTCATTTTTACACTTAGACAAAAAATACAGTGCAAAGGTAGAGTGAACCTTTTTTGGTATGTGATTAGGGTTATAGGGTATTTCAAAAAAAATTATGTTTTACACCGAATAAATTTCTTTTAGAACTTAAATCTTAAAACATAATGAAGGTTTTATGTAATGTCCCCTTCCAGTTGACATCTCGGAGCTTATGATTGGCCCAGCCTATTATCTCAACAAAATTCCCTCGTGGTGATAGGATAGATAGAGGGTCTTGTTGGAGCTTAATAGCCCGGTTGTCAAAAGTTTGCTAGTTGAGAAACTTCGTTCGGTCATTAGGACACCATTTGCGACTACTATTTTAGCGATGTAGTCATTCAGTAGGAGCACACGCTGGCCACTAGCGGTATGGTTTGGTCGTAATGCAAAATCAATCCCTTATTCTCATTTGAGGCCGGTTCATTAATCGGACGTAAATTGAGAAAGATATTAATATTTTAATTGTTTAATTAAATATTAATTATTTGAAGCTTATATTATAAAGTTATAATATTAATTAATATTATAACTTAAGTGATTTTCTCAAGGGGTCGACCATCATTGAAGGGGGCCACTTTTTAATTATAATTTATAATTAAAAGTGCATTTGTGACTATTGAAAAATTAAAAGGAAAAGTTCAAATTTATTTAAATGATGCCTTTTTGAGAAAAGTCGAACTTTTGATGGATATAAGGGTTTTCATGGAAAAGAGAGCTCATTATGTTATGAAATCGAATTTTGATCAAGTATTCTTCCAGAGAACGGAGCCAAGGGTTTCAGTTGTCTTCAGGCATTGGAGAACGAACCATCTTCAGTGTTGCAGTTCAGAGGTTGTGAAATATCAGCTGATTTATTGCTTTCAGAGAGGTAGCTTCATTCAGAGGTTATCACAGTACTTCAACAGAGATAGCATCTTCAGGGTTATTGGTTTGGAATTCATCAGAAAGGGTTCTTTTTTTTTAGGCGCCTATTTCCTAAACTCCAGGCAAATCTAATAGAGGCGGTACAAAATTCTTTGCTGCTGCTGGGGCCGTACATCTGATGCTACAGGGCCGTACTTTCAAGAAAAGGCCGTACTTTTCAGCCCTGGGCAAATCGCCTTATTCTTAGGTTTTCTAACTTCACCCTTTTGGGCGGGTACACCTCTGGATCTTTTTCCAAGCATTTGACGGAGGGAGAAGTGGAAATCTTTGATGGCCGTACCATTTCAATAATATCTCAGGCTGCTGAAAAATCAGGTTTTCATCATTAAAAGTTGTTGTTTTTCGTTTGCATGTTGTCAGATCTTAGATGTAATCAATCCAGAAGATCAATAAATAGTCTGGCATTATTAGATCCAGTAGTTTCCATCATTGTTGGCATTGTAATATTTTATTTACATTTTTATAAGCAATATTCTTTCAAAATCGCATTCTCTATTTGCATGCAAAAACACAAAAAAATTCAAAATACACAAAAACAAGCAAAAATCAAACGGAGTCAGAAGTTAGTGAGAACAGGGGTTTCTACAATGGTATCAGAGCTAAATCCTGCCATCCTGAGGGTTTAGCATTCTTATGCAGCCACAAGAGGTTGGGCCTCACAGATATTATACTCGCAGGAGAGCCTTGATTGACAGGCAACAGGGTTTGAAAAGGTAGTCGGGTACCATGGCTGACAGAACAGATATTCCTCAAAACCCTAGGGATCAAGATGATGTAGAGGTTCTACACACTCTTAGAGATTCTGACGAGGTCAGTCCTAGCGATGTACCCTCGGTACGGTTAGCGGTGGCGATCGAGAGATTAGAATACTGTAGAAGCCGTCACCACATGTTAGTAGGGCAGGGAAGTGATCACGGGATCCGCGGAGAGCACCTAGAATATTCCTGGACCGCGGAACAAACCAACCGAGCCTACATTTGTAGAGGCGAGGGCGATAGAGGTGACTGTAGGTGAGAACATAATGAGGAATTGTTGATACACTTGTAAGCGTTGAGCGATGAGTGGGAAGTTAGGCCTGCGAATTAGAGGGATTACTTTTTGACCCGTTCATCACCTGAGGAGAACATCAAAGGTCAGCGAGTTGGAGGCCTAGACATCAGAACAATGATCTGAAGCATGCTACAAACAGACTCACTCTAGCGATGTTCGACGGTAGTGGCGAGGTTACAGCCCAGGCCTGGATCAGTAAGCTAGACACTTTCCTCACATTGCGTCCTATGGCTGAGAGGGATGCTATCAGGTATGCTACATTGCATCTTGAGGGGGCAGCTTACGACTGGTGGCACCACGGGATGGTGACACTCTAGCACGATCGTATCACCTCATATCAGGAGTTCGTTGACAAGTTGATGGAACGATTTGACAGGAAGGATCCAGAATCTTATTTCAGAGATTTGGCTCAGTTGCGACAGAGTGGCAGTTTGGAGTCTTACATAGGTGACTTCCAGCGATTGTCAGTTATGGTTCCTAATATATCAGAGAGGCGTCTTGTAGTGCTTTTCATGGAGGGACTGATGGAACCATTGAGAGGTTGGATCAAAGCCTTTGATCCTCCTTCGTTACAGGAAGCTATGAACAAGGCACGCAGTATGGAGTTTGCAGCACCATCCAACAAATTCAACTCCAGGAACACTTCTTCATTCAGGGACAACAAAGGATTTAATAAGAATAAGGAGAGATCTGATTTTAAGAGTGACTCGAAGGGGAAATCAGCAGCACCACCCTTGGATCACGAGGCTCTTAATGACTTACGCAGGAAGAAGCTTTGCTTCTACTACAAAGGTCCCTATGATGCTAACCACGATTGTCCCTTGCGGCCTAAGGGTAAGGCCAATAGAGTGATGTGGGCTTATTACGAGGATTCGGAATCTGATAGTTCCGAACAGCAGGAGAGTTATGAGGAGTCAGAACCAGAGGCTTCAGAGCCTAAGACAGAGGCAGAGACAGAACTCCAGATTCAGGAGGCACGATTGTCTAGCATTCAGCAGGAGGGTTCATTTAGACTTCGTGGAGTTTTGGCAGGACAAAGGGTCATCACCCTTCTTGACACAGGAGCCACCCACAATTTCATTGATGCTAGATTTGTGGAGAAGCGTGGACTCATTACTGAGGAGTTCGAAGGCATTAGGGTTAAGGTGGCAGATGGTTACACTCTCAAGTGTGATCGTATGATTAAGGATCTCCCTTTGCGCTTGAATAACTATGAATTCAAGGCGGATTATTACGTGGTGAACATGGGAGACATTGATTTAGTTTTGGGCATGAAGTGGCTTCATTTCCTTGAGGAAGTCACTCTTCGTCTCAAAGACATGGAGATCCGATTTGATGTGGATGGGAAGACACATATTCTGAAGGCCATTCGGGATAGTAATGTCAGGACTATTTCCTTCCGACGGATGGAGAGGCACATGCGACATGACATGGTAGAGTGGGCTGCCGAGTGCACTTTGACACCGATTCAGGAGGGACAGCATAAGGCCGAGTATCATCCTGACATTCAGTAGTTGAGAGTTAAGCATGAGAAGGTTTTCAGTGATATTCCACCAGGGAGACCTCCAGATAGGGGTATTGAGCACATTATAGAGCTTGAGGAGGGCACCAAGCCTGTCATGATTACTCCGTACAGGCATCCTAAGTGGCTTAAGGATGAGATAGAGAAGACTATCAAGGAGCTACTTGCTATGGGTCACATTCGACCAAGTAAATCACCATTCGCTTCTTCAGTTGTCCTAGTGAAGAAGAAAGATGGTACCCTTCGCATGTGCATAGATTACAGAGTCCTGAATAAGAGGACCATCAAAAACAGGTACCCCATACCTCGTATAGATGAGCTTATTGATGAGCTCCATGGTGCATGCTATTTCACGAAGATAGACTTGAGATCAAGATATCACCAAATCACAGTTCGTGAGCAAGACATTGAGAAGACTGCATTCCGTTGTCATTGTGGACACTTCGAGTTTGTGGTGATGTCATTTGGGCTCACCAACGCGCCAGCGACCTTTCAGTCCACCATGAACAGGGTTTTCCACTCACTACTGAGGAGATATGTCCTTGTCTTCTTCGATGACATTTTGATTTATAGTAGGACTTGGCAGGAGCATTTGGCTCATCTGGATACAGTGCTCAGCATTTTGGAGAGGGAATCCTTGTACGCCAAGGAGTCCAAGTGTGATTTGGGGCTGACTGAGTTACTCTACTTAGGCCATATCATCAGTGCAGAGGGAGTGCGGATGGATCCTGAGAAGATCCGTGCTATCATAGGCTTGCCTACTCCAACGAACCTTACACAGTTGCGAGGATTTCTTGGCTTGTGTGGTTTTTATCGCAGATTTGTGAATGGTTATTCACGACATGCCCCACCTATGACGGATTTGTTCAAAAAGGCTGCATTCTGTTGGACTCCGGAGGAGCAGAAGTGTTTTGTGAGGTACAAGGAGCTGATGACTACGTGTCCAGTGTTGGCACTACTTGATTTTTCGAAGCCTTTTGAGCTTCAGTGCGATGCTTCTGGTGAGGGCATTGGAGCAGTGCTTATGCAGGACAAGCACCCTATTGTTTATGAGAGCCGAAAACTCAGAGGGCCAAAGAGGCTCTATAGTATTTATGATAAGGAGATGCTAGCCATAATGCATGCCTTGGCCAAATTTAGAAGCGTGATATCTGCGTGGGCTGATAAGTTTGCATTATAGCCGACCACAACAGTTTGAGAGCATTTCCCTAGAGGGCGTGAAGACTTGAATGATGCGTCAGCAGTGGGTGAGTAAGGATTCACAGGGCATATGACTTGATATCACTACATCAGGAGCGCGGGAATGTAGTGGCTAGCAGCTCTCTCCGCATGTGAGGCCTTGCTCCGGAGCTCTATGGTTCCACGTGAGGAGGGATTGGAGGCATTTGATTTTGTGATACCAAAGGTGCTTGGGCATCCAGTATCGTTGAGGGATCGATGGTTGACACCAGATACACGCTTGTGAATGACTTGATCATTTACAAGAACAGGATTTTCTTGATCCCAGGATTTGAGATGAAGAACACTATTATGCTAGCCTTTCATGATGTGCCCACAGCAGGACATCCCGGGTATTTTAAGACGCCTGATTATTGGTCGGGGAAGGTTTACATGGAAGGACTTAAAGGTGTTCTTGGGTAATGGCATTGAGTGCTTACATTTTGTCCCATTGAACAAGCGGAGGAGAATACGTGTCGGCGGGATTATTGCAACCACTTCCGATTCCTGATAGGAAGTGGGAATGCCTGTCCATGGACTTTATTACGGGCTTGCCTAAAGCCTAGAGGAGAGATTGTATATATGTAGTTGTAGATCGGTTAACCAAATATGCCCACTTCTTCCGTCTTACCACTTACGGTACAAATTAGCGGAAGGTCTTCTTCATGAAGGTTTGACTATGGGTTGCCGCCGGAACATAGTGGCGGCGGGGATAGATGGGTTTCACGAGTCCGCCACGGCGGTGTACGAACTGTGTGAGCCAGAACTTACACTAACACGATTACCACCCAGCGGACCAATGGTGACGGAATGATAGATAAATCGTTGGAAAGGCTACCTCGGGAACTATATATTCGCGAGCGACAAAGGCGTGGATTAAAGTGGATATATTTGTGCGAGTATTGCTATAAGCCTACCTTCCACGCTGACCATTCGGATGTCCCCTTCTCGCTTGGCATTTAATGCGGCTATGAGCCTAGCTCTGCATTGCTCTTGAAGCTGACGGTGGAGTGTCGAGTCTTTGGAATTTATTGCGGAGGAAGTTAGGGACCCACTATGAAGGGGCTCTGAGGAGGAATATTGCTAAGGCACAGAATCAGCAGAAGCAGTATGCAGATCAAAGGAGGACAGAGAGATCTTTTGAGGTGGGAGACATGATATATCTCATGCTGCAGCCCTACCGTCAGTCTACTCTTAGGAAGAGTGGATCAGAGAAGCTTAAGCCGCGGTATTATGGTCCTTTTAGGATTCTGAGGCGTGTTGGAGAGGTGGCTTATGAGCTAGAGCTTCCAGCGGATAGTAAGGTCCACAATGTTTTTCATGTGTCACATCTCAAGAAGGCGTTAGGACATCGTGTGGTACCTTCAGCAGTATTACCTCCCAGCAGATGGAAGTTGATCATAGTACACGAGTCTATCACAGGTCTGGAAAGCGGTTAATGCGGAGAGGACTATCAGGAATACTTGTGGTAGAAATGGAAGTTGCTAGTGAAAGAGCGATGCTCTACGATGGGAAGCGGTGTCCGTGACATCGAAGTTAGGAATTGCCGAGGACCAAGCAATTTCGGGAGAAATGAGGACTATAATGTCCCCTTCCAGTTGGCTTATCTCTAGAGCTTAGTTAGCCTAATGTCGACCCTCGTGGAAGCGATGGGATGAGTAAGGGGATCTTATTTGGGCTGGCTTCGGTTGTCAAGTTTTAGTTGGCGTTCGGGGTCGAACAGTTTTGGTTTGCTGTGACTGCTATTTTAGCGGTAATAATTCCATTCCAGTGGAGCACCCACAGCTATTTTTAGCGGTATGGTTTGATCATGTGCAAAATCAATCCTTATTCTCAGGTTTTAGAGACGGTTGGATTTAACTTGGGATGTAAATTGAGAAAGATATTAATATTTTAATTGTTTAATTAAATATTAATTATTCGAAGCTTATATTATAAAGTTATAATATTAATTAATATTATAACTTAAGTGATTTTCTCAAGGGGTCGACCATCATTGAAGGGGGCCACTTTTTAATTATAATTTATAATTAAAAGTGCATTTGTGACTATTGAAAAATTAAAAGGAAAAGTTCAAATTTATTTAAATGATGCCTTTTTGAGAAAAGTCGAACTTTTGATGGATATAAGGGTTTTCATGGAAAAGAGAGCTCATTATGTTATGAAATCGAATTTTGATCAAGCATTCTTCCAGAGAACGGAGCCAAGGGTTTCAGTTGTCTTCAGGCATTGGAGAACGAGCCATCTTCAGTGTTGCAGTTCAGAGGCTATGAAATATTAGCTGATTTATTGCTTTCAGAGAGGTAGCTTCATTCAGAGGTTATCACAGTACTTCAACAGAGATAGCATCTTCAGGGTTATTGGTTTGGAATTCATCAGAAAGGGTTCTTTTTTTTAGGCGCCTATTTCCTAAACTCTAGGCAAATCTAATAAAGGCCGTACAAAATTATTTGCTGCTGCTGGGGCCGTACATCTGCTGCTACAGGGCCATACTTTCAAGAAAAGGCCGTACTTTTCAGCCTTGGGCAAATCGCCTTATTCTTAGGTTTTTTGACTTCACCCTTTTGGGCGCCTACACCTTTGGATCTTTTTCCAAGCATTTGACGGAGGGCCAAGTGGAAATCTTTGATGGCCGTACCATTTCAATAATATCTCAGGCTGCTGAAAAATCAGGTTTTCATCATTAAAAGTTGTTGCTTTTTCGTTTGCATGTTGTCAGATCTTAGATGTAATCAATCTAGAAGATCAATAAATAGTCTGGCATTATTAGATCCAGTAGTTTCCATCATTGTTGGCATTGTAATATTTTATTTACATTTTTATAAGCAATATTCTTTCAAAATCGCATTCTCTATTTGCATGCAAAAACACAAAAAAATTCAAAATACACAAAAACAAGCAAAAATCAAACGGAGTCGGAAGTTAGTGAGAACAGGGGTTTCTACATTTTAGGTAAAAAACACAAGAGCATGCTTCATGATAGAAAGGCATGCTATCTTAGGGCCATCCATATGCTTTTTACATAAACCCTCTTAGGTGAAAGTAAAATAAAAAAATTTAAAAATCTAATACAAATTTTTATTGTACATATTTTTACAATGTATAATTTGACATGAAATAACAAAACCAGTTTTTTTTCTCTGTTTTTATAACTAGTGCATTGTTATTTAGTTTCCGACTTTTTGCCAAGTTTTTCCCATTTTAAACCCAGGCAATTGAATTCTATTTATACTTGGACTGGAAGACGAGGACAATTTCAGAAATTGGACTGACAAATGACTTACCTTTGCAAATTGGATCGCCTTGATCAAGGCAGTGCTGCCTGCAAGCTTGCTTATTTACAGTTTTGCAGCTTTTGCAACTCCCAGATTGGTTAAGGAAATGGGATAGAATTCAATGGCATTTATTATGCTATATGGGCAGTTAAGAACAAGATCTGCAAGTGCCACTAGATTGTATGGGACAATGTTTTCCTTCCTATGTCCCTATTGTATTGAATAAGGTTTGCCTCCCTATGTCTTATGGAAACCACTGGCTAATATTTTCTCTTCTTCTCAATATATTTTTAGTGGCCTCTCTATTTGACTTCTCTAGGTTCACACGGCTAACAACAAGCAAATTAAGATAATTGTTGATCATTTTGCATTCTTTATAGTGGTTTTCAAAACAAAGATAACAATCCTTCAGCAACAGAATCAGTGAGGACTGAAATGAAAGAGACTACTTGGTCTCTCGTAACAAATCACTGCCTTCTGGGATATCTAAGGGAATCCTTTTGTGTCTTCAAGTTTTGCATAACATTGATCCTATATAGCCTATTGAAAAAGGCTAAACAGAGATATTCTATGTCATTGTCTATTTTCAGCAGCAGTTCCAGTAGATTTTGGATGATACAAGTTCTTTGATAAACAACAAGATGTTTTTAAATAATGAATCCTTTGTCATGTCCCCCGAAATTGTAGCATTGGGATATAAAGCATCAGAAACAAGATAAACCAAATACATATTAAAGCATTAATGATTTAATTATAATTATCAAGATAATATTATAATTACACAATTATTGTAATAGAACAGTTAATCTTATTAATTGTAAGTATCATAATAAAATGTCATACAATAGAATAAAATAATAATAAGATTATTTTATAAATATCAAACATTCAAATACAAATAAAATAAAACAACAAAATGAACATAATCTAATATTATTGTAAACATTATCATTATAGCATATTTGGCAAATTAATATTTATGCTTTAATGTTCAAATATCGAATATTTAAATACAAGTAAAAATCAATATTTTAATAAAATAATAATAAATAACATATAATGAAGATAAAATTGAATAAGATCAGAATTCTATAATATAGATCATTATTTATAATTGCTGTGGGTTCTATACAAATATTCTCATAAAGATAAATATAAATCATTATTTATATGATCATTATTATTTTAAATACAAACAAGACCTTTTAAAGGCATCGCTTCCTTTATCATACACAAACAAAAACTAATGCAGAAATTAGGAAACAACGATTCCAAAGGAAGCAGCGTTTCATTCAAAAGAAGCTTTTTGACCAGACGTGACTTTTCCCCCAGCAAAGGTTCACTATTTAAATAGAATCATTCCATGCCAAAAAGGGGAATCATAGGTGGCTGAAAGAGAGGCTTCTGCAGATCAGATTCAGGTAAGTACTTTTTAAATTCATATAATAAGTTGATAAATATATTAAGGATACAGATGAGTAATTCTGTATTTAAATAATCAGCTTATGAAACAAGAATGTAAATATAATAAATTAATATTATAAGTGTATATATATTTTAATATATAGATATGTTGATATATAAAATACATACACACACACACACACACACACATAGATATAAGAACTATTATAAATTGACAATTAGAAATAATGATGTATATGTATTTAAATAAGATGTAAATAGATATCATTTACAATTGTCCAATGATGATTATATATATATATATATAGAATGCTAAAATCTGTCATACTTATGTATGAATTGAGCATAATCTCATTATTACACATTTACGCATGATATATTCATAATCTGAGTACTTAACGAATGCTAATTCTTCCCTTGTGAAAGGTCGGGTGTTGTTAGGGAGAGGCGGAGTAAATCCATCCCGAGGTCCCCAAGGGTGAAGGGACTTGATCCTAACATCTGGGTTGCATTAAGGAGGTTGTGTCATCGCGCCCGTAGACAACCAAGCCCCCTTATCCAAGAATGGGGAATTAAAATGAATTAAGACCAGAACTTATAGTCCCTAGTGTTTATCACTTCTAATTCTCCCCTTTAGAGAGGTCGGGTGTTGTTAGGGAGAGGCGGAGTAAATCCATCCCGAGGGCCCCAAGGGTGAAGGGACTTGATCCTAACATCTAGGCTGCATTAAGGAGGTGGTGTCATCGCACCTGTAGACAACCAAGCCCCCTTATCTAAGGATCGGAAATTAGAATCAGATAAAGGTCAGAACTAGAATGAAAAATGATATCAATTAAACAGGAATTTAATAAAATTAAGTATGTTATGAATTTTAGTTCCTATAATAAGTTAAGAAATATGAGTAGAAGTATAACAATGCTTAGTAATATGTTTTAATTTGTTATCTCCAAAAAGGGGACATTACATCCTTAAAGTAGATGAGCAGCAGCTCTTTAAAGAAGATGAGCAGCTGAATAGTTTCTTGTAATAAAGAGGAACAGATAATCCACAAAAGAAGATTACAAGTAGGTGTCCTTAAGGCAACTGAATGTTAGCTGGTTTTAATATATAGGAAGATTGCATAATGAGGATAATAACACAAACTAAAATAGATACAAAAAATCATCTAGGCATAATAATGATCGTAAGTTTGGAGAGCACATAAAAGGATAACCCCAAGCCCACTCATGTGCCCATATGATCAACATGATCCCACAAGAACTCCAGCTTATGTTAATCTGTCACCTATGTTCAACATAATATCATATCATGTCATTTCATGTCAATCATCATCACACGACACTATTAACATTAGGTTTTATTCTTACTACTTCACACTCAATTTGTTTACCTTTTAACCTAAAATTGGGCTTTAATCTTGGCAATCATGCCTAATACATCATCATTAAGTTGTGTTGCCTGTTTCGGTTTGGCAGTTAGCTGACTTTTTCCCCTGGGTTCAGTATGGCTAGGTTCAGCCATAGTATATATTATTATATATATTAAAAATATATAGGATATGCATTAATTGCACAAAATATACGAAATTAAATACAGAACATAGCTGATAATTGATAATTCAATTTCAGTTATCAAATCTTAAAGATAAATCAAAATGGTTTATATCAATGCAAATGCACATTGAAAATCCATACAAATCATCACAGTGCTCCTCATCAAAAGCATCAATGTCATCAACTTGTTTGTTGGAACCATAAGCACTGCCAGTGCCACTCTCACTAACTGCACATGCAAGTAGCGTTGGGTAGAAGCCTCATGCCCCTCATCCTCCACTGAGACTAAGGAAAGCTAGCTATTAGGGCTTGTTTGTTTTCCCACTTAAAAATTACTTTTTTTTGGGTCCCAGGATTATTCCTAGGTTCACCCAAGGCCTCTGGATTCAGCCCAAGTACATTCAGACGTACCTGAGCCAAATCCAGATGCCTGGGGCAGGATCCTGGGCAAACCCATGCCAGACCTGGACCAGAATCCAGTCCAGACTGGTCCCGGCTTAGCTGGGGTTCCTGCAGAACGCAGCAACATAGTCATTAAGTTAGACAACATACAGCACATAATATGAGTGATTCATGCCTTAAAGTTAGAGTGACTAAACAAATCTAGGATACAGAATGATGCAAAACGTCTGCAGGTTGGGCATCATTTAGAAATTAGAAGTCATTTTCCCACAAAAAAAGTTAAAGCAGAATTGGCCAGTCTAATAAATGTACTGAAAGTTCAAGTATGCATGTCTGGCACACAATTGACAAATAATAAGATAGACATCTGCAAAAGGAAGTCAATATAAATGGGCACTGCTAGGAAGCACGTGGATAATCAAGGATAATGGGAAAGAAGCATTCCTCTGAAAACAGCTCACTCTCCCTTACAATTAGGACAGCTTGACTATTTCCAGATAGACTTAAAACAAGTTACAGATCAGATTGTCTGGAATTTAGATTTTAATTAGAGATGTTAACCCTGCACAGGTATGTGCATAAGCACAGATGCTATCTTTCCTTGCCATTGTGCGCAAAGGACCTCTCAAAAGTGACAAATCTATAAGATGAACGATTTTAAATTTCCTTTACAAGTGAAAGCATTGACTTTAAATGGCTAAAGATTGACTACATATATTCCTACAAGACTGAACCTGCAAGCTAAAGCACTAGAACTAATTAAGAAAGGCAGTATAATCATGAAATTGAAAAGAGGAGCAGAAAATACAAAATAAAATAAAGAAAACAGAAGAAAGAATATGAACATCAAACTAGTAAATGCTATACTGTATTCATCTTATTCTAAGAGCTTCATAGAATTCTGATTACTGTCAAATTCTTAAATCCCGCAATAATAGGATATCATGCAATAAAGATAGTAGGAAAGGATCTGTATTTATACCAACAGATTTATATGTATTTGTATCATCAGGCAACTGTTGTAGCTCTTCCAATGTAAGAAAAGCACGCTTTTTCTCCGCTTCTTTATTACGAATTTGCATGTTCACCTGAAAAAAGTTAAAACATTTAAATCCATCTATATTTTGATACTAATGTGTTACTGAAGCTACTTTCAATCTTTCATGTATGCATGTTGAGAATTCTGTAACACACATTAGGTGCAATATAAGCTAAAGAAAAAAAAAACAAATTCAAATTTCAAATAACTTAGATGCTTTTAGTTAGAAATTTCTTAAACGCAACACCATGTTGAGTCATTTATACATACATGCTTTTCAAAATATGAGTCTTCCCATGTCAAATAGGTATGATTGTTGATGTTGGCAGCGTCAATCATCACTTCCAGCCACGTCTTGAAGCAATAAATTCAATATAGCCTTATCGGCTATTTAATTTATTGGAGCCGATATTTAATGTGAAGAGGCGCTTCACTTGAAAACAAGAGAATATTTAATTATTGTTAAATAATTTGTTGAGGCCGACTTCATCTCTTTCGCCACCCTCTTGGAGTCGCATCGGTTCATGAAGAAGGCCGACATATTATCTTGAAAGGACGCAATCTCTCTATTCCTCATGTATATATTCGAGTTGCTCTTTGTTCTTCATCATTCATATTCATATCCATTCATAGTTCGAGTTTATCCAAGTGTGAGTTTCTCTAAGAACAAATCGAAGTTTATAAAGGAGGCAGATATATTGTCATCAAGAAGAGCGATATTGTTTTCAAGAGATCGCATCAATTTGGTGCTGTTATTTGGCATTGTAATTGGCCACATTGTAAAGAGTCTCATTGATTATTATTTAATATATAAGAGATATATTGTTGCTGGGTTTTTCTCCCTCAAGTGGAGGGTTTTCCCAGGGTATATACTGTGTCTATTTGTTTGAATTTGAATTAAAATTTGCTTATTCACATCTGATCATAAAAACTAACATGGTATTAGAGCAGGTTTAAGCAAGATCGTGATCAGATTTACATAAGCAGTGTTATCTTCCATTCTTGTTATCATCCTCTTGTGTCTATCTTATCATCGAAAATGGTGAACGGGCTCAAGATTGAAGATAGACTTGAAGGTACTTCCAACTTCACCTCTTGGAAGTTTAGAGTATTGCTTGCATTGGAAGAAAATGAGATTGTTGAGTTCGTGGAGAGAGAAGTTCCTGAACCTTCCAATGAAAACGAGAAGTCACAATGGAAAAGAATGGCACTAAGGCGAAGAAGATTTTGGTTGATTCTGTGAAGGACCACCTTGTGCCGATTATCTCCAAATTGAAGACAGCAAGAGAAATGTTCAAGACCTTGGAGGAAATGTATGAGATCAATAACACAAGCAGAGCTCTTGCATTGAGGCAACAACTTCATCATGTCAAGATGGCGAAAGGAGATATTGTTATCTCCTTCTTCATGAAGATCACCAAGTTGAGAGATCAGCTTTCCACCATTGGGCATATGGTTGATGATAAGGATTTGGTTATGTTGGTGCTTAATGGTCTTCCTCAATCTTGGGAGCCATTTATCCAAGGCATCAGTGGGAGATCAAAGCTACCTAAGTTTGATCGCTTGAGGGCAGATTGCATTCAAGAGGAATCGAGATTAGCAGCAAGAGGCAATGGGCAAAGTTCTACCAATGAAGAGATTCATGTACTTGCCGCTCAATCTTCGAAGAAGAAAGGAAGAGAAGGGAAGAAAGGCAACTTCAAGAGGAATAGAGATAAAAGATCAGATGGTGCTCCTGCATCTAAGAAGAAGAAGGATCTTTCCCACATACAGTGTTTCAAATGTGACAAGTTTGGTCACTATGCAAAAGATTGTCCAACTAGACCTAAACAACATGCTTCAATTGCGGATGTGGGTGAGATCTCTCCTCAGAAGGATTCAAGTGGATTTCTATTCTATTCTGCCTTATCAAGCAATGTTCCAACGGAAAGCAACACTTGGTTGATTGATAGTGGTGCCTCCCGTCACATCACTGGTTTTAGAGAACATCTTTCAGATTTGGTCGAGAGAGATACAAGTGTTCAAGTCATAATTGGAGATGATGCATGTTATTCCGTGAAAGGTGTTGGAACCTCCTCTCTTCACTTAGATTCCAGCATCTCACTTCAGTTGAGTGATGTACTATTTGTACTTGGCATCAAGCGTAACCTTGTCTCTATTTCAGCTTTGGAGGACAAGGGATATCAAGTTGCATTCTCCGAAGGAAAAGTTCTTGCATGGCCGAAGAACTCTAGCATCAAGTCTGCCTGAGTGATTGGTGTTCGGCAAGAGAGTCTCTACAGACTTTCCACTCGTCCATTACAAGCTTTGTTGCATGATTCATCAAGTTCATGTGAGCTTTGGCATAGAAGACTTGCTCACCTTCATTTCAGAGCACTTCCAACCATGGAGAAGATGGTCACTGGCATTCCTAAACTCAGCTAGGAGCATGAAGGTACTTGTCGAGGATGCACATTGGGTAAGAATACTAAAGGACCTTTTCATTGTAGTGAAAGTAGATCTAAATGTATTCTAGATCTTATTCATTCTAATTTGTGGGGTCCAATGTTTGTTGCTTCTTTGAGTGGTTTCTTGTATTATGTAATTTTCATTGATCACTACTCTAGAAAGATTTGGATTTATTTCTTAAAGACTAAAGAATCTGAAGAAGTCCTTGAGAAATTCAAGGAATTTAACGCTCAAGTAGAGAACTTGTTCAGGAAGAGGATCAAAATTCTGAGATCTGACAACGGAGGAGAATACATCTCTGGAGGCTTTTGTAACTTTTGTGTCAAGGCTGGGATTAAGAGGGAGTTTTGTGTCCCTTACAATCTGTTGGCGTAACAACTAACACCTCTGGAGTAGAAGTTGTTATGAACAGCCTATGTACACTACGCAATGAGTGCTCTTCAAATTAGGAGGGGAAGCTCCCTCGTTGTGCTTTGACAAAAATACTTGCAAAGGAAAATAAGCTAAACTATGTATCCTGTCTTTTTTGTTTCATTTGTAGAGAATACAAGGCTTTCTTGAAAGAACTTATCACGTTGCAGCTGAGTTTTCTGGATTTTACCAGATCTACTAACTACAACTAAGCCAATCTATCCAATCTCCTCGGGGAAAAGCAGGTGAGGAAAGCGGGCAAAGGTTTGGCTGACTGATAAGCGTGTTTAGATTCTCTGCCGAAGGCAAGGTGAAACAGCTATCATCTCAATCTAAACAACATTGGGCACAAAACAGATTTAAGAATTTACCAAGACAATCTTATGGAACCCTGTGTGGCATAACACTTGATCAAAATAGTAAAGTCTTCACAAACAACTTTATCACCACAATCTCACGAAACCCTATGTGGCATAACCTTTGATTATAATGATAAAGATTCACAAAACAGATTTAACACCGTAACTTCTCGAAACCCTATGTGGCATAACGATTGATCACAATGGTAAATATACATATAACAGATTTATCATCTCAATCTCTTGGAATCCTATGTGGCATAACAATTGATCTCAATGGTAAATATGCACAGAAACAGAGATTTATCTAAACTATGGAAAAGAATCCACCATTACAATCTCTTGAAACCCTATGTGGCATAACAATTAATAGTAATGGCGAGACACATGAACAAATGCAAAAGAGCAATGTGGGGCATAACAATTAATAGTAATGCGAAGACATACATGAACAAATGCCAAAAGAGCAATGTGAGGGGCAAGGTAGGCGCAGCATATATTTCTCTCTCAAGCCAAAGTTATTTACAAATGAGCAAAAGCTCTTATTTATATACATCAAGGTGTAGGGAACCCTAAAATCACCTTGAGTCATCTACAGTTCTTGCAATGCATGCAAGTTATGCGCCAAACCCTAATTAAGTAAACTATACAGTCAACTGGGAAACTACCATCAGTTAACCAAAACATCTAATCTAAAAATGGACATTTGTGCGAGCATGCACGTCCTTATTGAAAGCAAGTTAACTGGAAGACTACCATCAGTTAACGAAAAACCCTAAAAGAAACTCCAAGTGTGTAAAGGCGAATCCAGAATAGATATGCATGTGATGACAACATCCCGGAAGAGTTAACTTGAGGTAACTTATCAAGTTCAACTCGTGTGTGTAATGTCTATCCTGAGAGGTGGGAACTGAAGTTTACTATGTGTGATCTCGAGCAATCAATCCCTCAATGAGATTGTTGACTGTATCACTATCTGGAGCTATGAGACTCTGACGAAGGATGTTATGTCGATTCAGCATGTCCTCACCAGCTGTAATCTGAGACTGAAGTTCTCCTCTGCTCCTTGTTGCTTCATCGAATAATGCTGACATGACTGTAAGCTGAGTAATCTTACAGCCAACGGTCTCCCCACTGAAAATGATATGAATGAGTGCCTGGAGCTCTAACTGAACGTCGGTAAGCTCAACATAGGCACCACCCTTGATTTGATAACGGCACGGTAAGCGAGATACTAGAGTCCTCACAAACCGGAGTGCACTAGTGACGTGCTCTCTACTCTCAGCCAACTCTGATGCTAAAGTATTTTCTATCTTTGCCCTGAAAACCAATTGTGTTTTCCAAGAGTAGATAGCTTCTCTGTCCTCTGCATCTGTGACTGTGTCATAAGCCACACTCAGGTGAGCAATCATAATCTCATCTCTGGGTTTGTTAATTGCCATATCCCGTTCCTCATCCTGAAGACGAAGACAGAGCTCTCGTGCATTGTACCACAACTGATATAACTCTGTTAGTATAGCACGGCCTCTAGCAACGAACTCCTCCTCCCACTCATCCAAACGCTTGCCATATGCAACCAAGTGATTGAGTTGACTTTGATCTGCTGGAGGCTCAAGCATCGGTGGAAGTGTGTGAATGGCATTTGGTATATGCATAAGGCTAGAAATGTACTGACGAAGCTGTCTGATTTCAGCCTTGAGGGCTGCCTTATCCTCTCCGTCCTTTAGTATTCTATCCCTGGCACTGTCTGTAGCAACTTGTAGGAGATCAACCTGAGTCTGACGTGTGCTACGACCAAGGTTGACTGTGATAACCTCAAAATCCTGAGATTCCAACTCAGCCAAGTTCTTCCCCTGTGGAGGTACGGCAGTCTCAATGACAATCTCCATATCAGTGTTTCTCTCTACATGAACCATGTTCTTGACTCTCTTATCTGGCGCATCCTGATAAATGTCATCAAAATCGAAATGATTGAGAACATAAGATGGCTGCCTCGTCTTCCTTCCTAGCTGAGCTTCGATCCAAGTTTGGTCTCGGCTAATGCTACTAGAAGGGTCTGCACTAGCGACAGGAGGTGCTGATGAGAGTGAGTGTGTAGAAGACCCACTGCGAGGTGGAGAGTCTAAATCCAATTCAATGTGAATTGGGATAGGTGGCTTGCTCTGGGCCCGATAGGAACTTGGTGAACCTCAGTCTTGGCGGAGCTCTGGTGACCCTCTGAGCTGGCTCACATGGCGGTATCTGTCGAGGGCTACGTGTGTGAAAGCGTTAATGCCCGCTGAGTTGTTTGAAACGTAATTTCTTGGGAGGATTACTCCTCTTCTTTTTGTTTGATTTTGACGAAGAAGGTAGTGAAGGATTCACCACTACTGGCGGCTCTGCTCTAGGAACACTTACCCTTCTTGTCTTCTTGCTGTCGAGGAAAAGTATACTGTTCTGAATAACTCTACTTGACCTCTCCTTGACCGTTGCACATTCCTTGGCGTACCAATCTACTGCTGGCAACGGTTATTATGTCGACTGCTCTCGAGAAGGCGAGGAAGAACCTCTCCCTCAAAATGTCGATAAACCTCCTACATCTTCGACAAGAAAACAAAAATGTGAGAGAGAGAAGCGGCCCGTAGCTGCGTCTGTGAACCTCGAAGTCCTCTGTGAATTTGCGATAATCCTCCATAGAGGCTCGTGATATGTGTGCCTCGGCAAAGCGGTTGTATAATGACTTTGAAGGTCATAGGCGATCTTCGACCAAGATCACCCAAGATGATATTTCTCAAAGCTCTTGTCTGCGATCTTGTAATTAGCAGGCTTGCACCAATACATTCCAAATTGAAAAGGAAAGTTGAGAGATGGAGTGCATTACTGCGGTAGAAGGCTGATGAGCATCATGCATGCTCTTTAGGAACTCTGAAGGCTGTCTTATCCGAGAAGGATAGCATTAGGCTTATAGCTGGATTTCCTTAAGCGTATACTTTCGGATGTAGGTGTATGTTGGGGCCCCGAATAAACCAATCTGCCCATCATCCATAGCTGCCCTAGCAGAAGCTGCCCGAGATCACAGGCGATGCAATTCGGTCCAAGTTTCTCAGCTGTATAGGTCAAAGCCTGCGTGAACAGCGAAGTGGCGTTGACTCACAGTGAACTCAAGCTGATCATAATATTGATAGACTTTCTGAACACTGAGAATGCCCACAGTGTTTAGTCCTCAGAACTGACCCTGATAAGTGATCAAGTACACAAGATACGAACACATATGAAACTCATGAGCAACCATGAAACGTTGATTTGCACGTGGAGAATGTCGATGGGATGCCCGATCATAATCTCTGCCCGGAAATGATCGACCAATAATGTAATACATCAAGGCTGAAAACATTTGCATGTGCTTGACGAATACGGTTCGAGTGTAATGATTAGAATCATGATACTCATCCTTGTATTCACCACGACCCACATTGTTTGGCAATATGTTATTTGCTTGTTTTAATCATCTTTCTGCCATCTTCTTCTAACATTTGTCCACATTAGCATCAAATGCCTGTGCACACTGCTCCATAGAAACAACTAGGCTGTTCTGGTGTTGAGGAATGCCAAAACTCCTCTCGATGTCTAGAGGTTTGAGACTACAAATGACTCGTCTGTCAACTGATGCTATCTCACGAGTAGTAGGATTGTAATGCTTAATGCAATCCATCACAAACTCAACACAATGAATGGAGATAGGTATGGAAGCGGCCTCTAGTAAGCCAAACTGCTCAATATTTTGAATGATTGAACTTCTGATTTTGACGGGATCGAACACTGCTTTTGGCAACACTTTGTGATCTGTCTCAACCAACTTTGAGAAAGTCATGGGTAGGGCTGTTTTGGTCGTATTCGAGCTAAGTGAGCGCATACGAAAAATTACCACATTATTTATTGAACTTCGACTATGTTTTGACAAGATTTACGGAAACTAAAAATACCTACTTGAGAGTTAAAAATAGCCTTTTGAAGGGTATTTTCAGCGAAAATCCGAGATATGGGTTTATCCAAAAAGGATTCTAAGACAACCCGAGCGTCAGTTCACGAGAAACTCGCTTCCTATACGATCGTGCAAAGACTTTTCACTTGAGAAAATTAGTAACTCAGAACAAGCGTTCTAAAAGTTAAACATTAAGTGAAAAATCAAGCGCACAAATCTAACTTTCGAGGAAATTATATGAGAATGATCCAGATACTGAGACTTGTAGAATTCGCCAATTTCAGGAACATGCACACTGTATTTTGAGAGAAATCTGATTTTGAAGGATGAAAAAGACATTTTTATTTGTTCTTCTGTGAAAATTGCTCAAGATTTCTTGAAATTGCTGATAATTGTGAACTTTGATCCTGCAAAAAGATATGTTAGGAAAAATCGCCTCTGATAACTGATGTAGATTTTGCCTTTGAACTGGAAGAATTCGCCTTGTAATTGAAAACCACGAATTTTCCTCTCTTGAAATTTGCGCCTTTGAAGAAATTCAAATTCTCTTTGAAGAAAATACGAATTTATAATGAATTTGAGGATTCGCCTTTTGATATGAAATTTGATAATTCGCCTTTTGATCTCTGAAGGATTTGCGAATTTCTATTGAAACTTGAAATTCGAATATTGAAAGATTTGCGAATTGCTTTGAATGAATACGCCTTTAAGATTTGAGGAATACGCCTTTGATCTGAAGGATTTGCGAATTGTTTTGAAGTTGCAAATGACTTTGAAGATGCGCGCCCTTATCTCTTCTGAAGAAATACGAATTTGCTTGAAGTTTGCTTTGAAAATTAATAAAATTCGATTTTCCCTTTGAAGATATGAATTTGCTTTGGAAAATACGAATTTCTCTTAAGATTGGATTTTTCTCTTGAGAAATGCGAATTATTGAAAGCTCTGTGAATAATAATGAAGATGGCACCATGTTAAATAAGAGAAAATTCGCACCAATTTGATAACTGCAAGAATTCAAAACCCTGACAAGAATAGAAGTCCTCTGATTGGTTGCCTTTCAGTTCGACTGCCACTGACTAGAAGTTCAAATTTGAAATAAATAATAAAATATTTATTATCATGCATTTAGCAAAGCGCCAAAAATAGAAAATCGCCATCTTATGCATATTTTGAACTTTAGTTGACAATTTTGTTGAAGCTTTAGGATTCATCGTCGGGCTTCACCAATTCTGAAAAGTCAACTCTTGAGCTCATAGGCGTCCATTTGCTGAAGATACTTCATTTTTTATTAACTCCCTATTTAATAGCTAACAGCACTGTTACGACTGGCCAACTTCGACACTGATTTCCGGATGACCGGGTGATGCTGAGACTGATCTGAAGAATTCATCGGAAAGCCTACTGAACAAGGAAGAAATGTCTGCTGGGAGACATGACTGCAAAATCCATCGTTTAACACCTTGAAAAATTAGGCGCCCCTGATTAAATTGCTTTACGGGTTCCAAACTTAGCCATTTTCCTAAACTGCCATCTGACACTTCAAACGGCCGCTGACGGCGAATGGTGAACCCTGCTGATATGAAACGAAGCTCACTGCATGACTGGAGATATTCTGCATCCAACGACTGTATGCACGACACCTGAAAGTTGTGTTAAGGGCCTCAAAAGTAAAAGCGCCCCTTGCTCTTAGTTGCACTGGTGTCATTTTGACGAAAGTCGAACTTTCACCAAAATACCCTACTTTGACCTCTGACATCTGGAGCTGGGATGACCCGATTCAGGCAGTATCTGTTTTAACGGACAGCCAGAAGGGCCCACAAGAGAAGTCTCTGGAGGTGACGAAGCAAGAAAATTGCTTCTAAGACCTCAAAAACTCCAGTGCGTATTTTAATTAAGATTACCGCTCCAGACTTGGCCATTTTCCGGATATCCTCTCTTTGCAGTATTACACCAAAGACTTCGCACGCACGAGCGACTGCCAAATCCCGAAGGCTGACGGCTAGGCTCATTGGAAAGATAAAATGATTACGCTCAATAGCCGTGAAGACTTCGAAC
Source organism: Sequoia sempervirens (assembly GCA_007258455.2). Classification (NCBI taxonomy): domain Eukaryota; kingdom Viridiplantae; phylum Streptophyta; class Pinopsida; order Cupressales; family Cupressaceae; genus Sequoia; species Sequoia sempervirens. The sequence continues at coordinate 13,821 of VDFB02253664.1, read as the reverse complement.
GTGAACGGGCTCATCTGATAGGCCTAAAGGCTAGGCGCCTCTAGACTATGAAAATACACTGAAAATTGTTTGTTGGTCCGCCCGTAAAATTACATGCTTGGTAGAACCTCCGCCACGACCACCTGGAACGTCGGATCAACAAGATGGATGATGCATCGCGGAGCTAGGCTAGAATACTACTGATGTTAGGAAGACTCTGTTTGCAAATATTGGCATCTAAAGGGTCCTTTAAACCAGCGCCCCTGGGCTGTACTTGCACTGGGAATCAACGGAGAAGCTCAGAAACGTGAAAACTCCATTTTAAGCTGATCTTCAAACGACTGCCGCCGGAACTCTAAGAGTCGGATGACTACGTTTGATATCTCGTTGGATAAGCAGACTAGTTGTGAACGGATTAACTGCATCCGCCATCGAAAATGTCGAGATTTACCCCCTCTTTTAGATGGGCGCCCTCAGGCTAGAGTCGCGCTTTTGCCTGAAAATGACAAAATTCTCACATCTAGAACTTTAGGGATTTCAACTTCTGACGTGATTTGCCGGAGCTGTGGATCTCGGAAAGCTTTGCTGGATAGCTCATCGAATAGCCAGACTGATTCTGAAGAGATTGACTGGATGCTTGAACATTTTCCTCAAGATCTTGACCTTCAACAAGCTGGGCGCCCCTGGGCTATACTTGCGCTTTTGTGCTTTTCCTTGAGAAATCTCCATGATTTGATCACTGAAAACTCTGTTTCGATCACTGAAATGATCGTATGCAACATGAAATGTCGTTGTAAGATGTCCCTCCATCGTGAAAAGCTTCATTCTGAATCTCTGCTTCAGGTTCTGATCAATATAACTGACTTTGACTGACAAACTATTGACAAAAACTCCATGCTTGATATTGCCCAAAACTGTGTTTCACATCATTTTAGCAAAGTCTAAACTTTTTAATGCAAAATGCCTTGATGAAGCAAAAAATTTGGTTTGGGTACAACACAATCCACAGCAAAACGGTGTTGTAGAAAGGAAGAACAAATCTATTGTAGAAGCAGCTAAAGCCATGATTCATGATCAAGATCTGCAAACCTTCCTTTGGGCCGAGGCATCTAGGACAGCTATGTATGTTCAAAATCGGAGCCCTCATCGTATTTTGGAGAACATGACTCCTGAAGAAGCTTTCACAGGTGTGAACCCTGAAGTCAGTCATTTGAGAATATTTGGTTGTCCTATGTATGTTCATGTGCCTAAAGATAAAAGGACTAACCATTTGGCAAGAAGGGAATATTTGTGGGCTACAGTGAGTCTTCAAAAGCCTACAAGACTTACATTCCAGGTCAGAAACTGATAGAGATCAGTAGGGATGTTACATTTGAAGAGGACGTTGCATTCAAAAGATCTAAAGGCTCTCCCATGGAGATAGATAATGAAGATCATGAGACTCCTCAGGACATGGAAGTTGACCATACTCCTGATATTCGGAGGGAGTCTCCTAAATCAAAAGAAGGTGATGATCCAGTTGAGCCTTTGGAACCTACTGATGGGCATAGAGACATTGTTATTGGTCAAAAGAGACCTCTATGGGCTAGGAAAACAATGCAAGAGGCAGAAAAGTTTGCAGCCCCTAGAGGAACATTCAGATAAAGCAAAAGACCTCAAAATTTTTCAAGCTATGTTGCATTGATGAGTCAAATTATTGAATTTGAGCCTTCCAGTGTTGAGGAAGCTACAAGTTAGCAAGTATGGAGAGATGCTATGGCTGAAGAGTATCAATCTATCCTCAAGAACGATGTTTGGGATATAGTACCTAGACCAAAAGGAAAATTTGTTATATCTTCTAAGTGGCTTTTCAAGGTCAAGCATGCGGCTAATGGAAGCATTGAGAAGTACAAGGCTAGATTTGTGGCTAGGGGGTTCTCTCAGAAAGAGGGAATAGACTATGAGGAAACATTTGCTCCAGTTGCTCATTATACCTCCATCAAGACTATCATTGCTATTGCAGCGGCTAAAGGATGGAAGTTACATTAGATGGACGTGAAGACAACATTTCTAAATGGTGTAATTGAAGAAGAGGTATACATTGAAAAACCTGATGGATTTGAGGTTCATGGGAAGGAGTCTCATGTTTGCAGATTGAAGAAGGCTTTATATGGCCTTAAGCAGGCTCCTCGTGCTTGGTATGAGAGGATTGATCGATACCTACTGAGCTTGGGCTTCTCCAAGAATGATGCTAATTCAAACCTGTACTTCAAGGTAATTAATGGTGAGGCTTTGATCTTGGTTCTCTATGTTGATGATCTATTTCTTACTGGAGAAGAACACCTCATTATCAAATGCAAGAAGGAGTTGGCTTCTGAATTTGAAATGAAGAATCTTAAGTACATGCATTACTTCCTTGGTTTAGAAGTATGGCAGAGGCCTAATGAGATCATTCTGAGTCAAGGAAAGTATACAATAGACATATTGAAGAGATTTGGTATGATGGATTGCAAATCCATGTCTACACCTATGGAAAACAATTTTCAGAAACTAAAGGAGTCTGCAGCTAGTTCTGATCTGGTGGATCCTACTATGTACAAGCAGTTGATTGGATCATTGATGTATCTAGTCAATACTAGACCAAATATTTGCTATGCAGTGAGTGCTCTTAGTTAGTTCATGTGTGAACCAAGGCAAATACATCTAATTGCAGCAAAGCATATCCTGAGATACTTGTGTGGCACAATTGGGTATGGCTTGAGATATTCTTCTGGTGTGGACCTAAAGCTACATGGATATTTTGATTTTGATTGGGCAGGATGTGTAGCTGATCGGAAGAGCACCTCTAGATGTTGCTTCAATTTGGGGTCTGCGATGATCTCCTTGTGCAGCAGGAAGCAATCTTCAGTGGGTGGCACTAAGCACCGCAGAGGCCGAGTATATTGCAGCTTGTGTGGCAACTCAAGAAGCAGTGTGGCTTCGAAAGCTCCTTGCAGGATTGTTTGGACAATCATTGGAGCCTACTATCATTCATTGTGATAATCAAAGTTGTGTGAAGCTTTCTGTCAATCCAGTGTTTCATGACAGAACAAAACATGTTGAGATCAAATACCACTACATCAAAGATATGGTATTGAGGAAAGCTACCCAGTTGAGATACATTAGCACTGATGAGCAGACGGCTCATATTCTCCAAGCCTCTCTCCAGAGTGAAGTTTGTGTACTTTCGAGACAAACTTGGAATTGTGGAGAATGAAGCCCTAGCTGAGAGGGAGACTCAGCATCAATGATCTATGATTTGCTTTAATGCATTTTTCTCTGTGAGAGAAATTTGAGGTGCAAGCCCTTGTCTAATGCATTTTTCTCTGCGTAGCGAGGAGGAGATTTGTGAAATGGCCAGTGGACAGGCTGGTGGCTGCCATGATGGTTGATATCACGTTGAGTGATTCCGTGATGAGCTCTTTCCACATATGGGTGTAGCCATTGTGGGTGTCATGTTGAGAGACTCCATGACGTTGGATAGTTGGAAGTCTTCTTCCCTAGCTGAGAGGGAGTGTTGATGTTGGCAACATCGATCATCACTTCAAGCCACGTCTTGAAGCAATAAATTCAATATAGCCTTATCGGCTATTTAATTTATTGGAGCCGATATTTAATGTGAAGAGGCGCTTCACTTGAAAACAAGAGAATATTTAATTATTGCTAAATAATTTGTTGAGGCCGACTTCATCTCTTCCGCCACCCTCTTGGAGTCACATCGGTTCATGAAGAAGGCCGACATGTTATCTTGAAAGGACGCAATCTCTCTCTCCCTCATGTATATATTCGAGTTGCTCTTTGTTCTTCATCATTCATATTCATATCCATTCATAGTTCGAGTTTATGCAAGTGCGAGTTTCTCTAAGAACAGATCTAAGTTTATAAAGGAGGCCGATATATTGTCATCAAGAAGAGAGATATTGTCTTCAAGAGATCGCATCAAATTGGTGCTGTTATTTGGCATTGTAATTGGCCACATTGTAAAGAGTCTCATTGATTATTATTCAATATATAAGAGATATATTGTTTCTGGGTTTTTCTCCCTCAAGTGGAGGGTTTTCCCAGGGTATATGCTGTGTCTATTTGTTTGAATTTGAATTAAAATCTGCTTATTCACATCTGATCATAAACACTTACAATGATTGCTATCAAAAATATCTAGTTTGGTACATGGACCTATATTGCACACAAGCCAAATGACCCGTAGAGTTTTGAAGGAAATGATTGTTAATTGCCAGCTACATAGATTAATAAACAGGCATACAGTGCTCTACACTAACAAGTAGGACTTCCATTGAATCATTTAGGAAAAAAAAAACATTTTACTAGCTAGAATGAAGTCATCAAAAGCAATTCCACTTCATATTTCTTAATCAATTCCACCTTGATTTGTTTGGTATCCATGTTCGAATGGTGTTTTCAATTATACTCCTAGGAAAAGTGAGATTCCATGGAAGCAGTTCTGTCAATTTTCACAATTTTGAAAGCCCTAATGAGTATTTCTGGACAAGAACTGATAAATTGTCATGTAAGGATTTTAGACTTAGGGAGCATGGTACTCTCAATTATTAGATTAATTATATGTTAGTGGGCTGATCTCTTGAATGTCAGAGGTAAAAATACACACCCTAGAATGACATGTTAAACTCAGAAATAGAACACATGAATAACAATTTATAGGAAGCATTATATACAATATTGTAATATAAATCTATCCTTGTTAGGGTGGAGACCAGGCAAACAACAAGCTTAAGGGGGACCAACATTGGAAGGATCCTAAGGTACCCTTTGCTAGCCTAGATGTAATCCAGGCCAAGCTAGCTATGGTAGGTTCACTTGGAATATTAAATGTAAAGTGCTAGATTCATATTTTAACGATAGGATTTGCTTCTTACAATGTTACAAAGGCTTGCAATTTAACAAGGCGTGTGTTACATGACAAGTCATACTTGAAGATTATGATTGATAAACTCGATAATATCCTCAACACATGCACAAGGTGCTAGTCTTAATAACATCATTGGTGACATCATATTATTGACCCCTATAATTGATGAAGAATTCAATTACTAATTTGTGAAGGACAGAAAATTAAATGGAAGATAGGTTGGCTTATATGGCCCTCTTTAGAGATGAAATGGATCTTGTTTGGGGTACCTATGAGAATCTAGGGGATTATACAACCCTCTTGGATCCCATCTTCAAGTATCTCACCAATGAAAATCTATTGGGATGTGTTGGTGGTAGCCTTAATATAGGGTCTTAGGCCACACTCTCACAAAGACTTTAGCACCATAGGGACATTTGGGTTTTATTGCCATATTTAGAATTTCCAAAGTATCAATCACTCTTCTATGGGAAGCGACCTTGGTAGTTGTTAGGGTTAACTGTGTATCCCTCTAGCATTTATAAGATGATTCAAATACCTCTCAAGTTTTTAAACTGGCTTACTTAGCAAGTTAACTGCTTAAACGCAAGATTTGTGGTCCACCTCATCAAAGCTTGTGCCACATCAGCATGTTTTTCCTGGGCTGTCGTAAAATACTAAAAAAAAAGAATGATCATAACTTGTGCATTAAGTTATGCCTTTTTTTTTTGATACGCAAGGTAGTTTTTTATATTATAAAGATTTTAAAGAAATTTACAAGCATCTGCTAAGCAGGAAAAAAAGATCCATCCTGAACTCAAAGCCGAGCAAAAAACATTCCTAACCAGGACACAATTCGAGATTTTCATCTAACAGTCCCATTGCGAGTAATAATCGAGCCACTATAAGGCTTTGATGCAAGATTTAGTTTAGAGGCCGAGCCTCATCTAGCAAAAATCAAAATTTACATACTGCAAATGCTTGAATCCACCAGAATTTAAAAGTTAATAGCCAAAAAAACCTAGAGCAAGCGACAACCATCACAAGCCGAGACTCACATGAAGCCATTTAACTCTGCAAACCTTGAGAAACCATCCAGCCACTCCGTCCCTTCCTCCGGCACCAGCTTCAGCTTTCTCTTCAGGAAGTCCACAGCCACATCTGCAATCTTTTTGTGCCTTGACAATGCTGGCCCTTTAATGTCTAAGAGAAAGGGGAAGACTTTAACAGCTTCATCCGATTCCCAAAGAAGAGCCAAGTCGGCCTGGCGCGGAATACCTTTACCTATGAAGGTCGCCTTTAGTGTCATCTCAAGACCTCCAAGCAAGTCATCCCGAAACAGACGCACCATCATCTCCTTGGCCTCCGCCTTCGGGGTATCTAGGTCCAGAAGCACTGCAAGAAACCGAGAGGAGATATGAGCATTATCTCTGGCAAATTCTTTCCTTTCCAAGTGATCTTTGCCAAGGACCATTTTGACAGCAACTATTGACACCGGATCGTCCACGAGCAAAATTCTCTTTAACCTCTGGTCTGTAACTTCTCGAAAGGCAATCTGCCTCTCCGTAGCCACCAAAGAAACTGGTGTGTCGACACCAAAACTTTCCAGACCTTCCACCAAGATATGGATGATGAATTTCGACTTCGTCGTCCTAGCCATTTGCGAGTCTTTGACAGCCGTTCCCTGAAAAAAAAAACAGAAGACAATACCAAAATTCGGAGCCCATGCTTTAGAAATGACTTCATCAGTATATTTAATTCGCCCGAATGATGTTTAGTCAGGCCTTCACACACGATTTTGGATAATGGCGAAGCGATCAAATTGTCCTTGCCATGAATAAAAGCTACGGCCTCCGTCCTTCCAACTTCATACCATTATCAATTCGATTGACGTAAATTGCCACTCAACCCTTCAACTGACATTTCTATGAGTGTCGTGCCCAATGTGTCACACTGACGGCGCTTTGAAAGCTGTGCCAAGCATACCCCCTATCTTGCTCCAGGGTTTCTGAAAATTTCAAGAGCGTCGGGCTTAACAAGAAAACAGCTCCTTCCTACGGCTAAATATAGAAAACTTAAAGTGACATAACCATGCCACATCCACGAGCTTCATGTCCGACCCTATCGCCACCTCATGTCCACCCAGGACTCCGAGTGTCCAAATGAGGGGCGAGGGGGAGCCCACCCTACCACCCACGATTAAGTTATGCCTTTTTGGTGTGCCTAATATCATCACATAATTTTTTATTTTTCTGATGTAAATTTTTCTAAGTACTAATTTAATTACTAATAATAAAGGGCACAATTAATTGCTTTAGAATCAAAAAATTAATAATCCTTTCATGCCCAATAAACACAAAAGTATTGGACCTTGCTCACCTATTGGGTCCTTTCCCCTAAGAGATGGGGTATTTATGAGTATATTACAGTAAAGGCTACAAACTTGTTAATGTGGCTTATACTCCCAAGGTCGTACCTAAGAAGTGATTTTCAGAAGGCCATAACTCTATTGTCAACATCAACCTTCCAGATTAATCGGTGAGGCCTTGCATCATGACAATGTAAGAACACCAAATTGACATACTACTTCCACCTCTTTGGATGGCTCAAAAGCCATCATGAGTTGTGTATCCTCTCATGGGAAACCAAAGGTTATGGAGTGACGTCAACAATCCACCTTTCCACAATTGCAATATAGTTCTTTTTGTTAATGATTGGCAGCTTCAGGTTTGTCCTTCCAGCCACGAATGAAGACATAAATTAATGTAGCCTATCGGCTATTTATTTATATGAGATATTAATGTAAAGGGATACGTCACTTGGCAACAATGTAATTCCTAAAAGGGCCGACCTCCATTGTATTTAATATATTTTAATTGTAATAATATTCTCTACCTTGGCCGACCTTGTACATGAAGAGGTGCGACCTCTCTCTCTCATTGTGTATATAACTATATATACAAGGTCATTTCCATTCCTTCTATGAAGCAAGTTTGTATCTCTCCTTCATTCAAGTGCGGATTTTCTCCAAGAGCAGATTGCGAATTTCTGTAAGTGCAGATTTAGGTATCAAGGGAGGGCAGATTATTATCTGTTGTGTATCTAAAGTTGATGTTGAGTACTGGCCTTGTAACTGGCCTCATTGTAAAGCAAATTATTGTCATCACTTATATATATAAGAGAGATCTTTGTTTCTGGGTTTTTCTCCCTCAAGAGGAGGGTTTTCCCAGGGTATCTGCTGTGTTATTGTGTCTGATTTTGAGTTAATTTTCTGTGCATTTCAATCTGATCATATAATTTAACACTTTTGAATTGTTTATTGCTTCCACTCTAGTTCTAGTGGTATCTATGGGTTTGGGCACTCCTAGGTCATTCAGCTACTCCAAGTGTTCCAATAGACGTACTGAACTCCCTCATGGATAATGATGTGAGCAGCAACTCCGAAGACCATAAGTGGCCCTACTTCACTGCCTAACTACAAAAGAAGACTCTGTCTAAGAGGAGTTGTGGTATCCATTCTCAGAAAGTAAACTACATAAGCAATGATGATCCGAACAATGGATAGTTGTCACTAGGAGGAACCATGGGATTTCACCTGCAGCAGTGCTGCAAGTTTCAACTGCAGTAGGGCTGCAAGCGATCCAGTTTTGGCTCCAAACCTCTCATTACTGTTTACAGTGTCTTCTGTACTCCAGTTTAGCTCTTAGAACAATCTGCAATCAGAATGTATTTAGTGTGAGGAAAACAGCACGAAAGAAAAAGAAGAAGCAAAAAAGGCTATAGTTGGCATGAGTTTTCCACTGTCCATGAAGTAGATTTATGATAGCTTTTGGTTTTAACTGTGTATGTTATTCAATCTTAAACGACATTTCAGATCGCACTCAATGATCCATCGTCAGGATGAGAAGAGTGATGGATTGGATTGCAGAAAGAGCCTTAAAAAGAGGTGGGGGGAAGAAGTGATGTGAAGACCTGAAAATGAAGAGAAAGCTAAGAAGAGAAAGGGGGTAAAGCAATGTGGATCCAAAGGATAGTTAATCAAAAGGAGAAAGATAGGACAAATCCATAGAATAAACTAAGATAAAGAAAAGATTATTCACAAAAAATTAAAAAGATTAGAAGACTAAAAAATGTATACATTCAAAATATATGAAAAAATATGGATATAGAAGAAAGGGTGCATTTATGAATGTAGATCTAGTAAGAATGGTTATGATAATATATATAGGTAGATAAATGAGTTCGATTAGAAATGAGAATGAATGTTGCATATATAAGTATATATGTGGAAAATATGAGGATTAAAAGACATTTTGGATCACACTCTAATCCATCATTAGGAAGTGGGGGTAAGAAGTGATGTGAAGATCGGAAAATGAAGAGCAAGGTAAGAGGAGAAAAGATCATACAAAATTATAACCAAAAGCTATCATACATCTAAAAAAGGCTATATCAAGCATGGCAAAGTAGCTTCCTTAAAGGAGGTCAAAAGAAGGTTGCTGCAAATGTGGCAATCAGCTTCCGTCAAGCAGTGATTCAAAGGGCTGTTGCAAGCTTGGTGTAGCAGATCCCTTTGTATAGAGAGTAGTTGTAGGTATAATAGAAGTTCGAAAAATGTGTTATTGATGCTGTAGCGGCGGGAGATCTCTTTCTCCCTTAAATTCGAATTCAAAATATGAAACAATAAATAAATGCAAAGGGCAGACTTGCTATTTAAATAATTTATTTATTTTTTCATGGCCAACTTAATGAAAAGTCATCACATTTTTGTAAAGTCGTCTCTTTTGTGGAAGAAGCCGACTCTTCATGGAAAGTCGTCTTGGTGTCTATATAATCAAGGCGATTCACTTCATTTGGTATCCAATTTCAATTAAAGACAAATTCGCATACTTTAGTGAGGAGTTCACTTTCTTACAGCAGATCGATATCTTGCTTCAAGGCGATTGATATTGTGAAGAATTCATTATTGCTTGTAAATTCACATCTAGAGAGGTGCTATCATAATTGCATCAGATCGGCCTAGTGTTTAGCCAAGTTGTAAAGCAGATTTCTGCTCTTTCATTAAATATATAAGTGATATATTTGTGGCTGGGTTTTTCTCCCTCAAGAAGGAAGGTTTTCCTAGGGTATTTGCTGTGTCTATTGTTCATTATTGTTTTATTTCTGCTTAATTCATTTTTTATCCTAAAATTAACATGGTATCGAAGCGGATTTAAGCAAGATCAAGATCAGATTTGTTTAAGCAGCAAAGTCTTCTTCTCTTCTTCTCATACAAGCGAGTCTATCTAAGCATCGAAGATGGTGAACGGACTCAAGCTTGAAGATAGGCTTGATGGTGCATCGAACTTCACCTCTTGGAAATTCAGAGTTCTTATTGCACTAGAAGAAAATGATCTTCTAGATTTCGTGGAGAATGATGTGCCCGAGCCATTTGATGAGGCGGAGAAAACTCAATGGAAGAAGAATGGTGCTAAGGCTAGGAAGATTTTGATAGATTCTGTGAAGGATCATCTTGTGCCAATTATATCCAAGATGAAGACAGCCAAAGTCATGTTCGAGACTCTTCAAGGCTTGTATAAGATCAACAATACCAGCAGAGCTATTGCCTTAAGACAACAACTCCATCATATAAAAATGGCTAAAGGAGATTCAGTCATCTCCTTCTTCATGAAGATCACTGAGTTGAAAGATCAACTATATGCCATTGGAGATATAGTTGAAGATAGAGACCTAGTTATGTTGGCACTGAATGGTCTTCCTCAATCTTGGGAGCCCTTTATCCAAAGCATTAGTGGAAGATCTAAATTGGCCAAGTTGGATTGCCTTAGAGCTGATTTCATTCAAGAGGAATCCAGGTTGGCAGCAAGAGAAAAAGGATGAAGCTCTCATAATGAAAGACAATCATGTCCTTGCTGCTCAAACTTCTAGAAGGAAAGGAAGAGAAGGGAGAAAAGGCAATTTGAAGAGGAATAGAGATAGAAAATCAGATTCTACTCCTGAACCAAAGAAGAAAGATCTCTCCCACATTCAATGTTTCAGATGTGACAAGTATGGTCACTATGCTCGAGATCGTATAACAAGACCAAAGCAACATGCTTCTACTGCGGATGTTGATGATGTGTCACCTCAAAAGGAATCTAGAGACAACTCCGGGGATTTCTATTCATCTCCACTCTTTCAAGCAATGTTCCAATCGACAGTAAAACTTCGTTGATTGATAGTGGTGCTTCACGACACATTATAGGTTATCGAGAGCATCTTACAGACTTGGTAGAAAGAGAAACCAACTTGCAAGTGATAATCGGAGATGATGCCTGTTATTCAATGAAAGGTGCTGGAGCCACCTCTCTTCATCTAGATTCTGGCATCCCTCTACATTTGAGTGATGTCTTGTTTGTACCAAGAATCAAAAGGAATCTTGTCTCAATTTCAACATTGGAAGACAAAGGGTACCAAGTTGCATTTTCTGAAGGGAAAGTTCTTGCTTGGCCGAAGAACTCTAGCATCAAAACAGCCCGTGTGATTGGTGTCCGTCAAGAGAGCCTATACAGACTCTCTATTTGCCTAGTTCAAGCATTATTGCATGACTCTACCAGTTCGAGTGAGCTATAGCATAGGAGACTTGCTCACCTACACTTCAAAGCTCTTCCATCCATGGAGAAGATGGTTACCGGTCTACCGAAGCTCAGTCAGGAGCACGATGGCATTTGTAGAGGATGTGCACTGGGTAAGAATATTAAGGGTCCTTTTCATAGTAGTGAAAGTAGATCAAAAGGAATTCTAGATCTTGTTCATTTTGATTTATGTGGTCCAATGTCTGTGGCATCTTTGAGTGGATTTTGGTATTATGTAATTTTCATTGATGACTATTCTCGAAAGACTTGGATTTATTTTTTGAAGTCTAAGGAGTCTGAAGAAGTACTTGATAGATTCAAATAATTCAAGGCTCAAGTTGAAAACATGTCCAGGAAAAGGATTAAGGTTCTGAGATCTGATAATAGAAGAGAATACACTTCTGGAGGTTTTCGTAATTTTTGCATTGAGGTAGGGATCAAGAGGGAGTTTTGTGTTCCATACAATCCTCAGCAAAATGGAGTTGCAGAAAGAAAGAATAGATCCATAGTTGAGGCAGCCAAAGCTATGATTCTTGATCAAGACCTACAGACCTTCCTTTGGGCAGAAGCTTCCAGAACTGCAATGTATGTTCAAAACCGTAGCCCTCATCGAATATTGGAAAACATGACTCCTGAAGAAGCCTTTACGGGTGTGAAACCTGAGGTTAGTCATTTAAGAATCTTTGGTTGTCCTGTTTATATTCATGTGCCTAAGGATAAAAGATCTAAGCTAGAACCATCAGGCAAGAAAGGAATATTTGTGGGTTACAGTGAGTCTTCAAAGGCCTACAGGATCTACATTTCAGGGCAGAAATAGATTGAGATCAGTAGGGATGTCTCTTTCGAAGAGGAAGTAGCTTTCAAAAGATCTAAAGGGTCTTATATGGAGATAGATAGTGAAGAATGTTGGGCGTAAATCTAACACCTCTGGAGTGCAGGTTTGTACGGACAACTATGTACACTATGCAATGAGTGCTCTTCAAATTAGGAGGGGAAGCTCCCTCGTTGTGCTGGAATGCATGAAAAGAAAAGTAATCTAAGTCCTATCTTTTTGTTCTCAGCTGGAAGAGGCACAAGGTTAAGAAAACCAAGAGCGTTGCAGCTAAGGATTTTCTGGTTTCGCAGATCATTAACTACAACTAAGCTAACTACTTTAAATCTATCCAGTTTCCTCAAGAAAACAGAGCATGAGGAAATGGAGCAGGGATGATTATCAGACGATAAAAGCGAGTTTAAGATTCTCTCTACTTGAAGCTGGTGGAAAAATATCATCTCAATCTAAACAAGCTTATTGGGCACAAACAGATTTAAGAATTTACCATGACAATCTTATGAAACCCTATGTGGCATAACACTTGATCGAAATAGTAAAGACTTCACAAACAGCTTTATCACCACAATCTCACGAAACCCTATGTGGCATAACCCTTGATTATAATGATAAAGATTCACAAAACAGATTTATCACCATAATTTCTCGAAACCCTGTGTGGCATAACGATTGATCACAATGGTAAATATACACAAAACAGATTTATCATCACAATCTCTTGAAACCCTATGTGGCATAACAATTAATTATAATGGTAAAGATGCACAAAACATAAAGAATTCACCATTATAATTGCATGAAACCCTATGTGGCATAACAATTCATCATAATAGTAAAAACACATGAACAGATACAAAAAGAGCAATATTGAGGGCAAGGTAGGCGCAGCATATATTTCTCTCGTGCAAAAGTTAATTACAAATGGGCAAAAGCTCTTATTTATATACATCAAGGTGTAGGGAACCCTAAAATCACCTTGAGGTCATCTCTGATTCTTGCAATGCATGCAAGATTTGCTGCAAACCCTAATGAAGTAAACTATACAGTCAACTGGAAAACTACCATCAGTTAACCGAAACATCTAATCTAAAATGGACAATTGTGTGAGCATGCACGTCCTTATTGAAAGCAAGTTAACTGGAAGACTACCATCAGTTAACGAAAAACCCTAAATGAAACTCCAAGTAAACAAGGTGAATCTCAGAATAGATATGCATGAGGTGAGACAGCCAGTTAACTTGAAAGGGTAACATCAAGTTAACTCCTGTGTGTAATGTCTATCCTGAGAGGTGGAAACTGAAGTCTACTGGTCGCGATCTCGAGAAACCAATCCCTCAACGAGATTGTTAACTGCGTCAACATCTGAATGTCAACAACTTGAGCCATCTTAGCAATCTTTGCACACTCAAACTAGCATTTCACTGACTTATAGCTTTGGCGGCTCCGTACTGAAGTAATAGCCAACATCTCTTCTGCAGCTTGATACAAATCGGTCTCAGCTTTTCTAACGA
>VDFB02253663.1:0-37838 GCA_007258455.2 Sequoia sempervirens | reverse complement strand
TATTCCATGTTGATCATTGTTTTTTTTTTTTTTAACCTGAGGTTGTCAATGCACATTTTAAATTACACAATTCTATACACTTTCCAATTACATTTTTAAACCACATCTCTTTGAGAAATTTTGTTATTTAACAATTGACTTACCTTTTGTATATTTCCACATTTTGTATACACATATATATGACATAAGTTTTAAGGAAGTAAAATAAAACATCATTTATCAATCCTTTATTAATGATTTGCATACCACTCTCCAAAGATTTCATTAAGGTATTTTGTCAAATAGTTATACCAAGTAGCTGATTGCCTTGTCTATGCTAAAAAAATTTCCATACTTGTCTCTAAAAAATTGGAATATACTCCTCCCACATTGATAGATCTTTGAAACTAATTTATTTTTCATCTCTATTTCTAAATTTACCTCATCACTAAACCTACCTCATAACTTATGTTGTGATATATTTTAAATTTTTCCTTGATTAGTCTACCTACAAGGGATTCTAACCCTTCTCCACACTATTTCAAGACTCTTTATTCAAGGCTAACTTAGCAACATTGGGAAAGGTGTAGCCTATCTTGCAATAATGGCTCAAAATGGAAGCATGGACAAAGCATTTTGAATTGTTTGACAATAATTTTTTTGTACAAATGTATTCCTCATAGAAATGGGGACTGATATAATTCTACGAGGCATATGCTACCCATATCTTGTCAACCCTACTATATTAGCAAGCTAGTGAGTGAGGGTGATCCCATAATAGTGGTTTACAATTTTTGGCCAAATTGGACACTAAAATTATTATTTTTAACTAAATCTTCACATTCGGGCACCTATAGTGGCTAAACTGTGAGGAATTTGAAGATGGTGCAAACTAGAGTCTCATCAATTTTTTTCTGTAGATTTACAAAAATATTTTTTCAAAATTTTTGGAGATCGGTATTTTCTTTTCCATCTCCACAAAAATAGATTTTTTTGAGGAAAACAACATTTTTAAAATGGCTTTGTACACTTAGGTAGAAATGCATAACTTTTTTTTTTCCATGAGGATAAAATTCTAATTCTTTTAAATTTAGATTTGTAACTCACGAATATCTAGTGCTTCCACTTGGTTAGATATTTTTTTTTTCGAGATATTTTTTTCCTTAATCAAGTTTCAAGGATTAAACAAATTACAGTTTAGACACAGTGTATAATGCATAACTTTTTTTTAGTATAGTAAAATTTTATTTTATTTTTTTGGTTGGATCCGCAGGACTTCAATATCCTGAGTTGCACTCATATTTTTCAATTTTTTTTTTGATAATCTTCTATTTTTCCACATGTGAAGAACAAAGAAATTCATTTTAGATGAAAAACCTATGTTTAATAAAACTTAAAAAACAAATACATAACAAAACCAAAACATATTAAAATTATATTCATTGGATAGCTTGTTATGAGGAATACCATAATCATTTGAAATAAATTTTAAATGAATTCATTTGATTCCCCAAAATCTAAATCAAAAGTTATTTTTTATTAGCATTTTGATAGGTGTAAAAGGAGACACATTTATAGGTATGGTTTAAAACTAGCGAGGTTCTATCCAAGGGGGTTTGATCTAAGGTGATTTGATCAAACCCTCTTCAATTGGAATCCTTAAAATGGAACTTTTTAAGGATTAAATCATTATATTTTCTAAAATATGTGATTTTAGCTAAAATTTGTTCCTCTTAGGAATTGTAAACCACTATTATGATAGCACCCGTGAGCTAGCTTTCCAATGCGGGAGGGTTGAGAAGGTAGGGGAAGCATATGCCTCATAAAAGTGAGAAGGTAGGGGCAGAATTTGCCTCATAGAAATGGGTTCTCACCAGTGTAAGACCGCATTACTATGAGGCATACGCTACCCCTACCTTCTCAATCCTACCACATTGGCAGGCTAGTGAGTGAGCTAGCTTGCCAATGCTCCACTAGTTTTCCAAGGAATTTGAATTCACATGCCTTTTCCATGCTTCCACTTTGAGCCTATCTAGCAATCATGGCATGCCACCTTACCGCATTTCTTTAAGGAATTCCATCAAAAAACAAATTTTTCATTCTCTCATATTCATCCACCTTTGACTCATCATTCTCTTCACAAAGCTCTTGATACAAACACCCAAAACTGAGACCAAGGCATAAAAATTCTTATTGAATCCTCAAACAACCTTAAACATCATTAAAATAACTAACTCAAACTGAGGAAAGGTTCCTAAAACTATGATCTATCTCTTACCTAAACATTCACACTCAACTAGCTCATAGGCTAGTAGTAGTCGTTAACCACAAAAATGGGTAGGTGTGCAAACCTCCATTAATGTAATGGTAGGGAGGTCCATCAAAAAACAAACACAATTTAAGATGTTTCAACCAATTTTGAAAACCTCAAACCGCTTTGAATGGAAATTTCCTTCTCAACTGCACTGCTTGCCTAATAGGTGTGCAAACCTCTCTTTTTCATCCTAACTCACAATATATCTATAAAACCCTCAATATATACACCATTTTGATCACCCATTATTCCCATTAAAAACATATCACAAAATCACATATGGTCACTTTGTACCAACTCCTCTAAAATTAGGCTCCTACGTTGTCCTTCAGGCCAATTAGGCTTGTTTTACAAAGGAAGTCATCTCTAATCTTTCTCTTAAGTACAAAAAATCATTAGGAAGCACTAACCATCCCACATAAACACCAAATACATAGTTTTTAACTAATGTCTAACACTCCAAGTCACCTTTCTATCAAACCCTTTTCCTTGAATAGGAGAGGGTTTATTGAAAATGCACCTACCCACACTTGGCTCACTCAACTAACACCTCAAAAAACCTCTATTAGGTCTAAAAAATCTCAAAAGACTATAAAAATTTGCTTCCCCTGAGGTTTTCCTACTTTTCCTCTTTCAAACCACATAATTTCACTCAAAATATGCTCATTCCACACCTAAGGAATCATTCCCTAACACACCATTCACCTTCCCTACCTTTGAAAAGTTTCAAACACATTAATCTACACCTTCTCACACAAAAAATATCATATTCTAGCCTTTACCATAGCAAATTCTTTAGACTACCACTTCTAGCCATGCCTTTTAGGCCCAAAACTCAGAATTTTCCCCTAGGGTAGCATGGAAAAACTCCTCAAATGACTTACCCAATGCTAAAACCTTGCTCCTACACCTAAACCTGTACTATTCATGCCCATTGCACTGAGCCACAACAAATTTAAGAGAAAATATAGAAAAATTGATTAGAAACAATGATTATCTATTGATTTCTTCTTCAAAACTTCCAAATCTCTATTTACAATGAGATACCAAAATTATATCAACCATTTCTCTCCTAAAACCAACCACTAAAACTAACTTTCAACTCCCATTATAATTTTAAGTATATTTTATGAAGCCTTGAATGATAGGTATTTCATTTATTTGAATGGATACACTTTTAAGGAGCTAATATTCATCTCATTACCATGCTACTTGTAGAATTATCCACCATGCCAAAGAAATGAACAAGGAATAAACAAATAGACGAAGATTATTAAACCTTCAAATAAAAGGAGAGAGAATAGGTGGCGAAATATCATGAAAAGAAGAAATTGGATATGATTGATGAAAACAAGCCAATTGAAGAGGAACTTCAATCATCAAAAAGATAATAGACATTGGTAGCATAAAGGGGATGAATGTGAAAACATTGTCATAGGATAGATTCATATACCATAGTTGGAGACACTTCATCTATTGCAAGTGAATACAAAGGGACATCATTAGGCACAAGCGAATATGGAGGGACAACATCTACTGCAAGTTAATATGGAGGGACATCATCTACCACAAGTGAATATGGTTAGACACCGTCCACCACATATAAAGTTGAGAGTACATCATCACACAGATTTGATGAAGAAGGCATGCCATTATCCCCACGTGAACCTTAAGGTATGTCTTATGTTGGTGTAATTAATTATTTAATTACACTTAAATAAATTTACTTACGCATTCATTTTGTCCTAGGTATCTTTTTCTAGGTGATAAGATAAAAGATTATTTCTAGAAGTCTTAGTTGGATTTTCTAGAACTTATCTTATCTAGCTAATGCATCATTTCCTTAGTGATTAGTTTATTGGTTGTCTCATGGTATAGGATTATGAAATTTGTGAGCATCATGTTCATTACTACATTTCAACCTTTCCTACATAAGGAAGGTGATTGTACTCATTTGTAACATACTTCATACCTCATCATTTGATAGGTCTTAATATCAAGCAAGCTCATTCTTGCATACTCTCTTGTAGAAAATTTTCTTTATTTTTGCAAGTGGTCCTGGGTGTTGAGTTAATATCTTCAGCTCTTACATCTTCTACTTCACCCTCAATCAAAGGTACTCAAACCTTGTCGTGAAATCTAATGTTCATTTGACCAAATATGGGGATAGACCTTTGAACAAGACCTTGTGGAAGGTCCATGAGTCTAACCATATGGAAACAATTGACACAATAAAGATTAGAGAAGACCTAGATGGTTTGTTGGATCAATTTTTAAGTATGCACCACATTTTTTCTTATTAATTTATACTTGTATGTGGGTATGTGCAAGATCATCATGGAAAAAATAGGCCCTTAAGTGGCAAAAAATTCAGAAAAATCAGAGTTAGGCAACTTGACGTAAAAATTTAAATAAGTTATCTATATTATTTCAAAAATATGTAAGAATAGAATTTGTAGCAAATTGAATGTAGTTTCTAAACTACTAGGTTTATGTAAAAAAAAAAAAATCTATTTGGTGAAAATTTGAAATTTCAATGAGTAGTACTTAAATTTCAGGGAAAAAATAAGAAGTAGGTATCTATCTGACCACCCTAACCACAATAAAATGATAATATTTTCTTATAATATTTTAGACATAAGTAGAGGACTTATTTCTAGATGTGATGCATATTTTTTTGTAATTTTTTTCAAAGTAAATAACTAATTATGAATTTTTTATTACAACTTTTAAAATATATAAAAACTCATATGTCTAACCACCTTAACCTGGTCAAAACAACATAAAATTTAATTTTTCCTTTTTTAATCCTATAGTATGCTAAGCATATAATGTGATGCATGTTTTGGATTCAAAAAATGTGATACCATTTGAAAGCTATAGATTTTTTTCAATCATCCTTCAATCAACACTTTAGTCATAATTCAAATAGAAAATAAATAATAATTATTTATTAAATTCAAAGTAAAGCTTAATTTATATTAATGGAAAGCTGAGAATCTCCTTTAAAAACCCTTTTCATTTCATCAATTTTGGGTAAAAAAAAAGTCACTGGCCACATACCCTACAAATACCCATCATATTGCCACTTTTTGGCCCATCATGATCCTGCACATACCCATGCACATTAATTTTTTTGATGCCAATGCTATCATCTTCTTTTAATTTCCCTATTTGTAAGAAAATTGCTAAATATTCATTGGTGTCCCCATGCAAAAAATGCAAATTTTAATCCATTGCAAAAGTGTGTACGAAGCTTGGTGAGTGAATTTCAAGTTATTCATTTGAATTTAACATTATCATGAGCACCTATGATGTAGACATGATAAGAGCATATTGAATTTCAAGCTATTCTATTCATGAGAGGTGTTGTGTGTAATAGGTATCTTGGAACTCCTAGTGAAGATGTATGACAAAGAGTGACTAAGTTGAGAGACTAGCATGCCTATCCTCAATGGAATCATCAATATTTATTCCTTGTTGTTCTCAAGTTGGAACCAAATGGTGTGGATTTGTTTTTTGTAAGTGCCTTCCATGTATTTTTATTTCATTTCCATTTTGGATGCTCTTTCTTTTTCTTCTTTTACTTTGCATATTTGTAAGTAAACTACTAAAAATTGATTGGTATCTCCTTGCAAAAAATGTTGATTTATAAGCCATCGAAGAAAATATAATCCAAAAAAGGAATGCAACATCCTTATTTTGATGATCTTGAAAAATCTTAATTTTGATTTGAAGCCATTATAAAAGAGTGTGTGAAGCTTAGCGAGGGAATATCAAGTTACTCATTTGAAGTTAACCTCACATGAAAACCTATTATGAAGACATTATAAGAGAATCTCAAATGTATGAGTGACATTGTAAAAGATCAGTGAGAATGGATTACCTAAGGCATTGTGCCTATGGTGTAGGGCACCTGGGCCTTCATTTTGTAAAAGGGCTTTTGTATGTAGTGTCTTTATGTATAAGGTCATGTTTTTATTTTGAAATAAGGCCTTTAAGACCATGTTGCAATGTTTTGGGTCGGTTTTGGTTAGGAGGAGTCATTTTGAGTCAATTTGGTAAAGTTATAAAAATTATACATTTAGAGGATTGAATAACAAAGATTCATTGTTTTCAGTGTTTTCCTACATTGATTTTTTTTGCTATAGCTACTTGTACATTTTTTGTATGACCTAGAAGTGCTCATTTGTGCATTGGAATTGATGGAAGAGTGAAATACCTATCATTTTCATCTTGTATCATTTGATTTCATCAAGATTTGAGTGAGTTATAGTGTTTTGGTAGCCTGCTCTACATCAATATAACTAGCATACAGTCTAACTTATTATGAAAACTTCATTTATTACAAAAAATCAACCTAATAATTATATATAAATATCAATATAGCATATAGTATATTGGAATAAACACTTTTAATTAGATTTATTCAAATATTGAAATTTATTGCTCTCCTCAAACATTTATAATTTAAGCAACATAATCCCTTAACAGTCCAAATTATAAAAGGGGAAGAATATTTGATGACTTATTACTAACATACCATGTTGGTTACGAGAATTACATATAAGAAATTAGGATCACATAGGACACCTGTACAATAACCTCTCTCAGTTTTTGTTATCTTAGAGTCATTTTTCTATGCTGTCCAATTTTGACTTGATGGAAAAAGTGTTAATCACAAGCAAAGTAAAGTTTCATAGTGGTACAAATTTTTTTATGGAACTCATGTGACCAAATAGACTATTCCAATGCATATAAATGGGTAGTTTTATGCTAGGAATGGTCCTATTTCACACCGAAACACGTGGAATCACTCTGAGCTATGCTCAACCAAATCGATCCCTTAAAAGCCCAAACTACAAAAGTGAAACAATATTTTCTGGGCTATTACTCAAAAATCGTGATGATTAAGAAATATTCATCTACGCCTATAAGATCATGTTGTGACCCTCTACAATAACCTCTCTCATTTTTTGTTATCTCAGAGTCATTTTCCTGTGGTGTCTAGTTTTCACTTGATGGAAAAATTGTGAACTACAAGCAGTGTAAAGTTACAAAGTGGTGCAAATTTTGTTTGGTAACTTGTGTGACAAAAAGAACTATTCAAACATGTCCAAATAGGTATGTTTACACTAGGAATGGTCTTCTTTCACTTGGGAAAAATGTTGTTAAATGCAAGTAGTTGAGAATTGCAAAGTGGTGCAACTTTCATTCTACAACTCGTGTGATCAAATGAATTGTTCCAACACATTCGGATGTGTAAATTTACACTAGGAATGGTCTTATTTCACACCCAAACATGTGGGATCAGTCTAAGCTACGTTCAACCTGCTCGATCCTTTAGGGGTCCAAAGTGCAAAAGGAAAGCAATCTTTGACGTGCTCTTACTCATAAACCATGATACTTATGAACTCTCTGTCTGAGCTTAAAAGATAATGTTGAGCCCCTCTACAATAACCTCTCTCAGTTTTTTTTATCTCAAAGTCATTTTCTTGTGGTGTCTAGTTTTCACTTGATCGAAAAAGTGTCAAATGCAAGCAGTGTAAAGTTGCAAACTGGTGCAAATTTCATTTTGCAATTTGTGTGACTAAACAAACTGCTCCAATGCATCCCAATAGGTACATTTACACTAGGCATGGTCCTCTTTTGCACCCAAACATGTGGAATCACTTTGATCTACATTCAAATGACTTGATCCCTTATGATGGCATGAAAAACAACCAAAAAAGAGAAACATACACATGATGGTTGAGAAGTCAGAGTTTTCCACACAAAAAGTTCATGATCATCCTCAGGTCTAGCAAGTACAAGAAATTTTTCAATTATCATCCTTTCCCTTACAACAATATAAAACCAATTGTAAATGTGTACAATGTTGGAACTTCGAAACATTTTATTTTTCCTCAATTAACAACTTTTGTTGTGAAGCATTTTGTCATTTTCATTTGAAATTATTTACTATGCATGAAAATTGGAGTCTAAGGAAAAAAGTGATGCTTTGACTTACATTTATTATTTGGTATGATAAATAAAGTTTCCACTATTGAGTCCATTTCTTATTTGTATTATAAATCATAACTTGCCTTCTCCAAAGTCCATTTCCTATACAATAAATAATATTGCAAAAAGTTGACATATAAATCTTTTGACATGTTTATATGGTGATGGATCAAGAACATAACATTTCGTTCTACACTATGAGGATTATGCTGTGAAAATGTTTAAAGACTATTCAAGATAAGTGTTTGTATGATAATGTGTCAAGAAGTTAACTACTTCATCTACTATGAATATTATGTTTTGCAAGTGTTGCAAAGATTATGTATCCTTTGCTTAATTGAGTTGTTCCAATCAAAGGATTAAATATATTGAAATTTTTTTATGAATCATTTCATGGAATACCAATTGAAAACATTATTTTTGCTTTTAGATAAAGTTTTTTAGCCTCAATCAATTAATATTCAAGGCAAACCATCAAGGAAAACAATGATCAATGCTATGGCTAGCCAATTAATAAGTATACACGTGAATAAGTCAAGCATGTACATGTGAATAAGGGAAGCAAAAGTACTAAAAAAAATGTAAGCCTTGAAGTATACACATGAATACATAGTATACACAAATTAATACAAGGTATATGCATGAATACAAGGTATACACATGAAAGCATTTAAGTCGCAAAGTATACATTGGAACAAATGTAAGTCACAAAGTATACACGTAAGTTGTTAAGTATACACATGAATACATGTAACTCATATCTATTGAACCATGAATTTATATTGCAAATATGGACACCATCGATAAAAAATATTTGTATTAACCAAATAGCCATGTAGTCATACGTCAATATATGTTGATATAAGTATAAAATGTAGGTAGAAAATAGCCATATATGCTTATGTGAATTCTATATATGCATACAATGTCAAATATATCCAATACAAAATATGTACAAAAATTCCATATAGGCATACAACAAAGGGCTCTAGAATCAAAATTCATTGCTCTCCATGCTCCCAAAATAAAAAATTTCCCTTTGCTTGTTGATCGGATGACAATATATCTATCACTCATTTATGCTATGGTTGAGGAGTGCTCCTGCTACTCCTCCTAGAGTTTAGTTCTTGGTGAAGTCTTGTTTGTTACAATAAAATGTAAAGACATTAATATATAGAAATTATATTATAAAACATGATATATTTAACAAAATAATCATTTAGCTCCATCTGATGATCACTCTCCATGAGGAAAATATTCACATGTCCTTTACTGAGGCATGTTGAAGCCTTGTATAAACCATCCAAATAGAAATTAAACTAAGAATCAATAATGGTTTTATTTTTCACTAACTAACATCTATAAAAATGAATTTAAATTTAGTAATTTGCCTCATAGCTCCCATGTCAAAGCCATTGAGGACTCTAGAGAAAATGAAACATCAGTCTCCATTTCCCTTGTCACATTCAAAGGTGCTTTCATTTGCAATATCTAAAAATAAAACAACAAATTATTCAATTATGAAAACTACAATAGTGATCCACATCATGACTTATAATGTATGAGATAATGAACAAAATTTTGAGTACTTATTAAACAATATATTTCTAACTATCATGCTTACTATTTTCACTACCCATATCTTGTTTGAAAGAATGTGTTTCTAGGATTTTACCCATATCAACAAGCTGGTGAACTATTTGATAAAATGATTTTGTAGACATGTATGATAACTATGGGGGAATAGAGAAGGAAGCGAACTATTTGAAAAATGGCTCAAAGAAATGGGGTCTCATGGTGATGGAATGCCATTAAAAACAAATGCACGTCATGACATTCCATCACCATAAGACCACATTTCTTTTAGGAATTTTTCAGATAGCTCATTGCCTTCTCTATGGTATTATTTCCTACTATTACTCTTTGATATAAATTTTTCCAAGCATCCATAGGTTTTTGGAAAGCACATATTATAGGATTTTAGCCATAGCAGCAAGGAAGTGAGTAGTTTGATAAAATTATTTGGTACACATGTATGGAAAATTTGGTATCATAGAAAAGGTGGTGAGTTGTTTGAAGAAATGCCTCAAAGAAATGTGGTCTCATGGTTATGGAATGTCATTCCATCACCATCAGACCACATTTCTTCAAGGAATTTTTTCAATTTACTAACTATGTTGTCTATGTTTTTTCTTACTATTATTCTTTAATATTTTTTTTCCAAGCATCAATAGTTTATTGGAAAGAACCTTTTTAAAGATTTTAGCCATAGCAATGAGGAAATGAAATATTTGATAAAATGATTTGGTAGACATGTATGGAAAATGTGGTAACATAGAAAAGGGTGTGAGCTGTTTGAAAAAGTGCATCAAATAAATTGGGTCTCATGGTGATGGATATCACCATCAGACCACATTTCTTTGAGGAATTTTTTTAAACAACTCATCGCCTTGTCTATTCTATTGCTTAGTATTATTCTTTCATATATTCCTTTCAAGCATCCATATAGACAAAGTAGTGAACTATTAGAAAGGATTCCTCAGTAAAAAGTGGTCTCATGGAATGTCCTAACAAGAAAATGCAATTGGAAGTTGCTCCTACTTATTACTTATGCTATGTGAAGTAATTATATCACTTCTTATGTTGACTTTCTAAAAAACTATATTGTAGTTGAATTTTTTTCATCTATCAACATCTAGTTATTAGTTATGGAATCCAAAGTAATGCTTTGCGTTTGAAAGACATACAATGCAATGTAATCAATAATATGAATATAAACTACACAAATCTATTAAGCACAATGCATTAGTTAAACTCTTTATTCTATTACCTGTGTGTACCTAGGTTTGACTAAATCCACTAGCACTAGGAGATATTCCCTCGAAACCTCCAATATTACTCTGTTCAACATCCAAAATAACATATTAAAATACCATTCATCAAAAAATTATATTAACTTGTAATAAATTTATAATTTTTTACTAGTTACATACCTCAACGATAGGTGCAGTGGAGAAATAAGTAGGTGTAGGGCTAGTGTATCCAATATGAATACTATGACGGGCTACAATTTTATTAAAATCATAAAACTAAATTAGTTAATCTTGCATTTTAAAATCAATAGTTAATAAATTCAATTAAATGAACATGCTAACTTTTACCTGAGTATCAATGCCATACGCCTCAAACAAAATGTCAACTTCCCTCTCCATCTCCAGCTGTAGATGGATCTTGTGTAGTAGCCTCCTAAGTGTAGGTTGGGTCATATGAACAAGTTGCTTTGCAAGATTGACAAAAATGGGTTTGAAGGCCACCACTCGAAGACTCCCTTGGATGGCATTGTATAATAGGGATAGCATGTTGGATGACACTCTGGGTCAAAGAGTTGATGGCCTGCAGAGTCTCTATGTCATCACCCTCTATCATGATGGAAGGGATAATAATGTGCTCATGAGGTGGCCTAGCGAGAGGTCGTCTCACTTGCCGCGTAGGATCCTACTATGCACTAGTTCTATCTTGAGCTGACCCCCCACCTCTCCCCTGGAAGTCCCTCATATCAAAATAATTTGGGATTTTGTTCAAGATGAACTTATAGTATAGTTTCCTAGGGAAATATTGTGGGACTTCACAATTGTTGCACAGTGGGTAATAAAAAACCAAGTATCACCTATCATAAAAAGGGTTCCTAATCTATTGGCGGTGGCACCAATGAATAGGGAACCTCTTGGCATTGAGGGTAATATTTTCATTTATGTGTGGGTCAGTGAATAATGAGCACAAATCACCTTCTATAATTTTTCAATCTTTTACATCTTTATATGATAATTTATCTTTGTAATAAGCCCTAGCCTCCTACCTCCTATCTTTCCATCCAATTAATTGTTTGTTGATTGAATCTACATTTTTTAACATTTTTTTTAGCCTAGTTTCAGGGTCATTCTTTCCATGATTGAACCATTTAGATCGCTCAACCTCCCGATTAGATCCTCAATTTTTTTAAATTATTCTCAATTTCATTCATTAAATTTTGTTGAGTGCCAGGAGGGTGTTGAGGGATTGGTGGTGGAGCTTGTTGTTGTGGTTGATTAACTTGAGGATTTTGTTCCTCTTGTTGTTGTTGTGCTTATTGAGGATTTTGAGGAGGTTTTGCAAGTTGATTAACATCTACAAATTCAAAAATTTATATAAACAAGAACTTAAAATTAACAAATTCAAAATAAAAAACAAAAAATCCTTACCTCTCAGATCTCTCGTTGACATGGTAGCATCCTAGTGATGAAACAACAACCGTTGATGAATAATTTTGTAAAATAGATCCTACCATAATGCAAGCACGAAAAATTGGGGTTTTGGCCACTAGAAACAAAAAAACATAGTGACAAGTTAAAATACATTCTTTTTTTTTTGCTTTTAATATGTCATAACACAAGTGCATTATAAGACACTTGTGTTATGGGCTCGTTGTAGCTGAGCCTTAGGCTCATCACACCAAGCCATAATGCAAGCACATTATAACACACTCACGTTATGATTTTTCAAAACATTTTTAAAAAAATGGCCACAAATTGGCTACCCATCTTCATGCAGCCACCCACCTTCTAGAAAGATTCCTAGGACCTAAGTAAAATTAACATGTAAATATGTCCCCTAAGTTTCCTAGTAGTGAACTAACTAGGTACAAGACTTTATTTACACCAAAAAGCCATAGAAAATTCTCAAAAATAAGGAGGAAAACAAGTTTCCTTCCCAAAACTATACCTTTTATTCCTACATTTACATTGCTAATTGTAGCTTCAATAATACAACACACCAATGGTAGTGATTTCTTTTTTGAAGATAACCTACTAGCTATGATTTTTTCTAGTTAATTGAAAGACATGGCCTTTGTAATGCCCAAACATGTCAATGAAAAATACCACAAAGGACACAAAAAAAATTAAAAATTTTGATCACAACACAAGACTAAATCATAAAATTTTCTTTCTAAAGCATGTATTTCCTAAAAATCATAACAACATTGGACCAATTATAACTTAAAATATTTAGTTATATAACTAAATTTCCTAGAAAATCATTTTTGGGTTTCAAAAGGAGACATGGAATTCACATCAACAAGATAGATTAAATTTGTCCTACTAACTCATTAATAATATAAAACATAATTAGGTCACATGATATGGGCATAAAGTATATAAATAATAATTTCAAAGTAATAATAAAAGGATAGAACCTAAAGGCTAAACCTATACCTTGAGGGTTGATCTCCGATGGACTTTCCTGTGCAACATGTATAGGCTTCATAGTTTGAAAAATTAGACTTAAATTAGAACATACTCTGAAGGCCAATAATAATGCACATCAATCAACTTCAACTCTATCACAAATAATTTGAAAATAATTCAATCATATAAATACCTTGCAATTTTTATTTTTTTGATTGTAGTGAAAATGGGTACCATTAAAATGATGATAAATCTCACAATACTAAATTGAATTTTCATAAAACCTAACCGGTGAGGAGAATTGTTATCTTCAGCTAAATTCATTTGAATCTTGTAGCGTGTTGATCTTAATAGAATAGGGAAGAATTGAAAACAAAATAGCTCTCTGATCCTTTGGCTAATTTTTAAAAATTATAATATTATGGATAGGGGAGGAAGAGATGAATAAAACAACCCATAAATTCTTTTGGTACAATCCAAAATATTCTCATGCAAATTTATCTACAACTTAGTCAACTAGTTCACCCCAAGACAATAGTTGAGAATGCCATAACAACATGTACTCACGCTCCTGTGGATTGCGGACAAGACAATAGTAGGAACATAAATTATTCATTTAGATTTTCTTAACTATATAAAAACTAAGAAAGTCCCCCAAACAAAAACACACATATATGATATGTCTATCCATATTTCCCAAGATATATTTTATTATGTGAAATTGTTTGTTTCCATCTATATCTCCCCTTGTAAAGTGGGATGAACCTATAGTTTTCCAAAGCTTGAGAGGTATTATTAATCATATTAAAAGTTAAAATAAAACTTGTAGATAGTAAATGATAACCTATCTTCATGTTAATAATACAATATTTTCATAGATAAATTATTCCAATTACCTTAAATACTAGACTTGAATTACCACTCTTATTATATTATATAATATAAAGATCTTCATTATTCCTCATATTTATAAAGATATATTTAACTTATCAACTATTAAAAATATGTAAACACTATAAAAATAAATAGTAAAACTAATAATAAATATTAAAAATTGATTCTAAATCAATTGAAAATGAGTATCCTTACTTCTCGACATATTTCATTCTTTTTGACAATGAATAAAAAATAACTATGGCTAAATAATTTTTAAATCAAAATAAAAACCATGATCTTTTGTTTTTTTTTTTCTATTCTAAATAAAAAAATGTTGTTGAAAGCAGAGTATAAATTACCTTATCATATCTGATAAGCTTTAATGGTCAAAATGTGAATGAAAAAAATCCAAATGTGTGGCCCTTCAATATAGTTGAGACTTGAAAGGTCATAGTAAAATTTCCTATTTAGGTCATGGAAAAGGAAAATACATTTACATCATAGGTAAAGAAATAAGGTATAATGCTTTTTTAAAATTTATTTTATATCAATGTCTTTTTTTTTCCTTTATTTGGTTTATTTTATTTTTATTTTATTTTATTTCAAGAAGAAACATCTAAGTAGTTGGTCATTTAAAATTACCAAGACAATCTAGCCTATAAAACAAAAGTTATATATGTTTCATTTTCAAAAATTATGTCCAAGATACAAGGTTTTAAACTGTAGAATAGATGAAGTATTGTTTACAAATTTTAAAATTCTAAGGACACATTTTTTCATCTAATTTACATAGCTAAATTTATATTGTCAAAGTATTCCATAATGCTCACATTCTCTCGTAATAAAAAATATAAATATAAAACAAATTTGAAAGAGTAATTAAATATATCTACATCATTTGAAATAATATCCTCATATAAAGGTTGATCAAGATAAGATGAATTAGTTTAGAAAAAAATTTACATATTTTTGTATCCATTTTTTTAATAGAATAATATTGTCTTGATTGTGCGTTTATGTTTTAACACTGATATAATTATAATTATATACAAGTGAGGATATATCATAGTTATATTTTGTATTTTTAATGCTCTAAGGGCACACAACTAGCACACAACTCTTTTTATGCTATTAAAAGCATATCACTCCCATTATGGTTAGCATAAAGAGAAGAAATATTTCATCTTTTCCAATCATATCATAGTTAACGCATATCTACTTACTAATATGGTATATTAAAGAGGTGTAATGAATCTTAATACTATAGTTTTAACTCATAATCTCAAATAAACCATAACAATTTATATTCTCTCAAAAATAGATGTTATCCTTATAATATAGATGAATACATATATTTAAATTTAGGCAACAAAAATGAATAAGTCAATGAATGAAGCCCTAAATCAATCACCAATTCAATAGGATTCCAAACATTAATCTTACAATGTCAAGAAACAAGACTTTATGTTTGACAAAGCATTACAATTATCTAGAAAAAGATGATATCCACAATACATTACAAGGATAAAATTTTAGTTTACATAACACTAGAGACAAAAAACCAAGAGGCTAACAAATGAATAAAATACTATATTCAATACAAATTAAATGTGGCAGAGAGGAAATTTAGTAGGGTTTGGGGTATGTGCAATATCATGATGGGCCAAAAAGTGGCGATATGATGGGTTTTTGTAGGGTATGTGGTTGAGGAATTTTGTTTTACCCAAAATTGATGAACTGAAAAGGGTTTTTAAAGGATATTCTCAGCTTTCCACCAATATAAATTATGCTTTACTTTTAATTTAATAAATAATTATGCCTAAAGTCATGATTGATAGGCTGATTGAAAAACATATATAGCTTTCAAACAGTATCACATTTTGTGAATCTGAAACATATGTCACATACTATGCTTCCAATACTATAGGATTAAAAAAAATGAATTTCATTAATTTTTTATCAAGTTAAGGTTGTTAGACATATGGGTTTTTATATTTTTTTAAAGTTGTAATAAAAAATTCATAATTAATTATTTACTTGGAAAATAATCACAAAAAAATATGCATCACATTGAGAAAATGAGTCCTAAACTTACATCTAAAATCTTACAAAAAAATATTATCATTTTATTGTGATTAGGGTGGTTAGACAAACACCTACTTATTTTTTCCTTGGAATTTAAGTACTACTGCATTGAAATTTCAAATTTTCCCCAAATAGACCTTTTTTTTTATAAATAGACCTAGTAGTTTATAAACTACATTCAATTTTCTATAGATTATATTCTTACATATTTTTGAAATAATATAGATAGCTTATTCAAATTTTTACATCAAGTTGCCTAACTCTAATTTTTTTGAATTTTTCACCACTTAAGGGCTTGTTTTTTCCATGATGATCCTACACATACCCTTTGCATAGAGGTTATTAACCATAAGGAATATTTTAATATAGAATTATTATTGGATCATAATTTTTGTGCTAATGAATATTGAATTAAGCCAAAATGTATTTTATGATGGATGAGTGACTATGAGTAAGGTCCTAAATAAAATTAGTTTAAAAACTCTGTCAAAAACAATGAAATAGGGAAACAACCTCAATTATTTTTGGAGGTCTATTAAACACAGTACCCATTATAGGTTTTTAATTTTTTGGACCTTACATGTTATTTCTCCTTGTAAAATTTGCATTGAAATACATGACATATATTTTTTTGAGTAAAAAAATACTTATTGCCTTCACAACTACATTAGATCTATTCACTAGGTTTCATTTTCGGAAGATATGTCATAGTCTACTGACAAAATACTATGCATTCATATGAATTTAATCAAAAAGAATTTGAAACTTTCATGCATATCTGAAACCTACATACTTGGTAGTGCTAAGAAACCCTCCTCTTTTCAAAATATCATGTTGTCTCTTAGGAAGTAGCACTCGTAATCCAACACTTCACACAGTAGCTACACCTTTGAACTATATTCACACCTGTAAAGGAATACTTCAAATTATACTTGAAGTAGATATGCCTATGATGTGCATTCTGAATCTCATAGAGCTCATAATAATATCATAAGTCACCACTTATTATTTTACACAACTAAGATATTGTTGTGCATGTTTTGCACACATTCCTCATCGAAGGTAGGGATCCCACTCTTTTCACTCCCAACAGGCTATTTTACTCCCATCTCTCTTTGCACAGCCCTATTTCCAACGCTAAGTCATTCATGAGCCATAAAATGATCAAATTCACCTTGGACAAGTTCACCCACCTAAGTTTCGCTAAGTCTTTTGCTCTTACATACTAGGTATTGCAGGTTTCTCTTGGTTCATCACCCTAATGTCTATCTGGCCTCATAGACCCGCACCTGTGGGTTTACCCTTGTTGTTCATCATTGCTTTATGCCATTCACTTGCATTCAAGCCTTAATTTCCACCTGATGTGCATACTCCACATCTGCTTTTTACCTTGCCTCCTTTGAGCATCATAGACTGACAGTTACGGGTTACCTCATGTAGGCCTCTATTCCCGTTTTTCCATTTTCACAATGGCCGACCCTTGAATTTCACCCATGTGATGGGTTTCATAGTTGGTCCTTCCATCTTCGCCATTGTCGCAAGTCATCCAACCCCATCATTTTAAAGTTTCCTAAGTCCAATTTTTTGTGGGTCTTGTTGTATAGTTTTCCTTCCCCAACCACCATTTCCAAACGGCCGAGCCTTCATGTCATCTAGCTGGGTAGGACCCAAAGATGCCATTTCCTTGGAATGAAATCATAAATTGGCGGTGGATTCTTAGGTCCACACTCACCGACATATCCACCCTTGAGGGTTGCCACTTACAAAAGGATGTTACCCTGACATTGTTTCATAATGACGAAGCTTCACTGCCTCCTCGCTATGTGGGCCCACAACCCACTGGTACCATCATCCTCTTGCAAGCTTCCCCATGGTGGCCGCTACCAACCATCTTACCGAGGTGAAGTGGAATTCATGCATGGCATACCCGCTTCCTCCATCCACATTGCTCTGAACTTCACGGTCATTTTCATGATCAATAGTGTCAAACTCCTAAATCACGATCTCAATCACACAAGTCCTTCTCAGGTCTTCATGATAGAGCTTTCATATTTCAAGTGATTACATTCAAATGAGCACCGATGAAAATGATCTATATGAGATCAACAACGTGGGTCCCTTCCTATCTCTTGTCATTTCTTCGGAGGCTATCCCCAAGTGTCCATGTGTGTACATTCTCATCCGCATCTAACCACTCCCATCCCTAAGGAATCATTCCTATGTGACAAACCTGAATTGTTCTCGTACAACCAAAGAGTGTTCTCATGAGTTTTTGGCTCGTGTGCTCACCACGTGAAAGAATGAAAGATTAAAGAAGTTGTGATAATCAATTACCAAGTGAGGGAGGATGCAAAGAAGTTACAAAAATCATGAATTCAATGGGGTAATCCTAATTTGTGAAGTTAGGAGTATCTAACAAAGTTGTTGGCATTCAAAGGTCACCTTTTCTTAAAAAAACAATAGGTGGACATGGTATTGCAGGCTTACCTCTTGCAAATGTCATGGCTCTCATTGTTGTTTTACTAGAATTTATTTTGTGCCGATCATAGAGTTCATGGTCATGCCACCAATGAATAACAACTTTGAGTAGTAAAATCCAACATCTTAAGGAGTTTGGTATGTTTCCCTATGTGGGGGAACCTAATTCCTCTAATTGATACTAATTTTAACTCTCACCTATATTTCAACATTCATTTTAGCTCACGTTTTTGCTACACTCAGTGGGGGAAAGGGGTTTAGCATCCTTATCCTTGTATGTCACTTTTAGTTGACTCTTTGGGATAATTGTTAACTTTTCATGAACTTATAACAATAAGTTTGGGACGTGGAAAATGCTCCTTAAGTTGGCTCTCATGTGGCATAGTACCCTTATTCATGATGTAGCTTATAATAAAAATATGACTTGGTATAGGGCTTTCTGAGTAAGCTCTCATGTCCTCTTCCTCTACTTTAAAGCAATTTCTCATAGTATTGGTGTTCGCAACTGCTTTAAATTGGGGGCATATATCACCACTCACATTTCATTGTGTGATTTTATTTTTCTCGCAATTTCCTCTCTTGGAAACATTAGGTACAATGTTACCTAGGATGAGACATTGCACTTTTCCTCTATTGGAAACAAGATGAGATGATTTGCACTTTTCCTCTCTTGGAGACATTTAGCATGATGTTCCCTAAGATGAGACATTGCACGAACTAAGAAAAATCTCTTTGAACATTCCTTACACTATTCTACATTAACAATGTCTATGAGTGTCAAGCATAAAAAATTTTACTTACCTCATAGAGCTCAATTTTTTTTTCCTTTGTGCTGCTTTATTCAAGTTATCAAGAGGTATAACTTTAACATGGTTGAGTGGGAAGCCCATTATGAGGCACGACTTTCCCCATAACCACCTATGTGTTTATGAGTACATACCAGCCATAAGTGTATGTTTCTTACCTTTTGGGCTTTCTCACCCGACATACAGCCAAGAGTTTCATCACCCCAAACTGTGTATGCATTTAGTTTTTGGACAAACAATATAGATTTGATCCACAACTAGCTGGACAAATGATCGAAGCTTGATCCACCTTTTCATTTTCATCTTTCTCTTCTTCCTAGTTCTTTTTGTTGCATTATTATGTATCTTGTTGGTTTGACCTAGGATCTTGGATCCTAGGGGCTTGACTGCCTTCTTGATCTTAGTCATCCTTTGTCATTTGCATTTGTACACTCAGATCTATCTTGAATGTCTACTTTAGTGTAATTTTTAAGCAAGTTCATCTTCTCATTAAAGTGGGCACTAAATGTACTATATAAAAAAGGACCTCTTGTTGACATGGGAATAATTCATGATAAATTAGACTTAATGAGGCCTTGATTCAGGTGTTGTGAGGAATTTTATGCATCCACACTAGGTCTTGGACCCTTGCAAATTCAATAAAATGCATTTATTAATGTCTTGCGAAGGTGTTGTGAAGTGTTCTAACACATTTATACACTTCTCTATACTCTTCTTATTATAATTCATCTAAATATCCCCTTTTTATTTCTTATCAAGTCCTATTTTAAAGTGTTTTAATGAATTGTAATAATAGTTCACACTTTTCTAGGCTTGCTTTCACTATTTACACCTTTCTTATGTCCTATTTGACCCCTTTATGCACTTATGGATCATATTTAAGTGTATTTTTGAATGTAAACCCAAAAAAAACCATTAATTACATTTTAATTCCTGACACTCATTTACAAGCCTAGGGTGGGACCCATTCACCATGGGTGGTGAAGGAGTCCCCCTTGGCTCCAAATTCAAAATAATTCAAATTTTCTTTTGGATTTTTATTCTGGAATTCCTTATGTCGGCCTATGATGTGGTATTATTGGGTAATTATGGATTAAGTGTATATAAATATGTGTTTTTCTCTCATTATTCACCCCCATTAATCCATTAACTTAATTTACACATCTCTCATCATTCATTCATCATATATCTTCTCTATTAAGTCAAGCAAGTTAGTGTTTCATCTTTGTAAATCATCAAGATAGCTTCCAAAGAAATTCAAGGGCTGAATCTTCCTGCATTATTGTAAAAATTCAAGATCAATCATCATGGAAAGGTAATAAAATCCATTATTGCATGCTTCATTACATTCTTTCTCTATTTTAATTTTATTACCCAAAAGGGGTTTGACCAAGGCAAACTCCCATGCCTTAACATTCACCATTTCTCTCTCTTATCTTTTGTTTTTGCATATTTAGGCACCTTTGAATATTGTAAACCATTAAGAATCTAGTTGCAAAGTGCTTTAAGTCTTCTCTTCATTTTCTAAGTCAAAATATCAACAAAAAGTGACTTTTAGGCCTAAATCTGATAGTTTCAGAATGAGACACCTAGAGAAGTAGAATGTGCATACCAAAAGCTCCAGATTCCACCTTTGAATATTCAAAAATTCAAAAGTCAACTAATTCACCATGGGTGGTGAATGAGCCCCACTTTCAAGTAAGTTTTTGGTTTTCTACATTTTTAGATACCCTTTTGTTTGAAACAAGTTCTTAAACAGTTTGACAAAACTAGGACTAATTCGCCCAGAATGGAGAATGAGTCCCACTAGGCCTAAAAATTAGCATCAACAAAATTCCAAAAGCCATTTGTAGTCTCCATCCATATTCCAAATGCACACTTTTAGTCTCATCCATTTTCATTCAGTTTTGTTCAAATTTATAGGTGTGTTTGCATTACAGAATGTGTTTTCAAACAAGTTGCATTTCAATAGTTTGCACTTAATAATGAATCCACTTTTTCAATTAGCCACATCTATATCAATGCATTTAGTCATAATTTAATCATACATACACTATATTGAGTGAACCACCTAGATTTTGGGTGTGGGATCTATCTCCTTTCATTAGGTGAAAGACCCTAATTGAGTAAAAGAGACAAACCATTCCATCCACCTTAAAATCTATGGTTCATTTTGGTGAACCCACTTTTTTAACATCTTATTTTTTTTGTTGGAGTCCATTTTCATCTTAATCCTAGCTTGCATTGAATTTGCATTATAGTTACATTAATTAATTTGCATCTAGGGTTTCAAATTCTTGCATTAGTGAAGAGGTCATTTAGCTTGCACTTTTTCATATAATTTTCTTCTAAATTTTTGAAATTCCGCATCTCCATCTTAGGTCTACATCATACAATATCAAACATATAAAAAAATTTCAAAATTTCTCAAAATTTTGCAAAACACCCTTACTAGGACTCATTCCCCATGTTGAGCGAATTAGTTCATATCCAGATTTTTGACTGACTATTATAGCATTAGAAACATCACTTTTGTTTTTCTTAAGCCTCCTAGTCTCATAAAGTATAATTCTAGAAAGTTTCTAAAAAAATTGTTTTATGCATCTAGATCAAAAACATCATTTTAGATTACTTATTCTTCAAATCACTTCAATTGCAAACATCCTTTCTAATGCCTCGCCACATAACCCTAAAGGAAGTTGCAATTAACTACTCAAAAGTACTTTTTTTTTTGTAAGTACAATTAAGATGCAAGTTCACTACCCATTTCCAACAACCTCTAAGGTTACGAGACTGAGATTACTTTAAAACCAAAACAAGAAGCATGGATTGAAACCATAACATTTAATTACTTAATAAATTAAGAACACATACATTCCATACATGATAAATTAAATTCAAGCATAAGAGATACCACGTGATTTCAAATAACAATAATTTATAATAAGATTACAACTCTCATTCCTTGAATGAGGGAAATCCAATAAACATGGTTACATAATACATCTTCCACCTCGATAACAAATGAGGGGTAATAAATTACAAGTTTGAACTGAAATGAATAAAGTATGAAATGAAATTGGATCCCACGAGCTCTCCAATTGGAAGTTTTTTCCACATGAATAAGAAGAAAACCCAATGGATTAAGGTGCACGTTCCACCCAACCATGTGATACCCAAAGGCTCACCCCCTGTGCTAGGAGATAGTAACAAGGAATCCTGTACAAAACCATAAACCTCTAGACATAGGATAACTCACACTAACACAACCAATCACATGAACCTTACAACCATAAGAATAACAAAAGTACAAATCTAACATCACTGACATAAGTCACATTGCTTCCAAAAATAAAACAAATCAGGCATGTTAAAAAAACCATACACATAAAACCAAATACCAACTGTTGTCGTAGAAAGAGTGTCATCACGCAACTCGACATGGGATATCCTTTGGGAATCTTCATAGACTCTAGCCCCCACTATGGGATATCTTGGTGGCCTCAACCGAATCTCGACCCCCATACTAACTCATGCGGAATTAAATACCTCTCGTAAAGACAAGATATATGACCTTGCCATTCTAGGCCTTCCCACTCATCCCAAGCCTATATGAGCACTTGTGTCTATCAATGAGGCTAAATTATCTTGATTAATGTGAAATACTACACAAACTTCCAAGTATATTGTTTTAGTTATCACTTGATTAAACCACTTTCGAAGGTTACCCAGTTTACCTCTTTGGGCTCTGGTACCTAACAAAAGCCACTCTTCTACTTGAAAACACATACAAACCAATCACCAAGTGAATCCCAAGTGCATACTAACAAGATAAAACCAATCCAACTCTAGGAGGAACACATAATGAAAACTCACTCCAAACACTGGAGGCAACAAAACACATAATCCACTCCCTCCAAAGGAGGCACAAACCACATAAACCACTCATAATCCAAAGGAGGCAGAAACCATCCCTG
This sequence comes from Sequoia sempervirens, assembly GCA_007258455.2. Classification (NCBI taxonomy): domain Eukaryota; kingdom Viridiplantae; phylum Streptophyta; class Pinopsida; order Cupressales; family Cupressaceae; genus Sequoia; species Sequoia sempervirens. The sequence goes on along the minus strand of VDFB02253663.1, from coordinate 14,098 downwards.
TTCGTGAAAGCCAGGTAAAACAATAGGATACAACTATATGCACTACCCAAGGCAACACAAAGGTTGACTAACATATTACAACGACCCACACAATTAAATGAAAACCCCATCTAGAAGACTTAACTAAGAAATTCACTCCATTTTCCCCACAACGATAATGAGAGAAAACGCACAACGAGAATACACTTTTGGCAATTAAATAACCTACTTTAGGATTTCCTAAATCCAAACAACGCAATGACATATTGCGTGTAATCAATTAAAATAGGATTACTAAATCAAAGCAAAGCAATAATACATCATTTGCAAACATCCAAGGTAAGTAAAATTACATTTGCAACATTAAGCAATTCCAAACCCTAATCATTTAATTTCATCATAATTTAAATAAGGGCTAATCCAATTACTTTACTTCAAATTTTCTCAATTACAATTAATAATAAGAATAATTTTTTTGTAAGAATAAAAATCATTTTTCTTAAAGAATCAACCTTTGCATCTATTATAATCAAATAACCAACTTAGGATCATTATATTTAAATATGAATATATGTTAAACATACATATATTTATTTAAACATATAAATAATATTTAATTATTTATCTCAAAAATCAATTTAAATTCTCAATGATTTATGTCAAATCCCATTTTTGCTAATCAAATACACAAAGAAGATATACATATATATATATATATATATATATATATATATATATATATATAAAAATATATATATACATTTACATAATATTAAATATTATACAAAAAATATATAATATTTATATTATATATTTATATATTATAAATATTATATATCATATAAATATATATATAATATTTATATTATATATTTTGTTTTTGTTTAAAGGAAAGGCCTGTGGGAAAGAGGGGTTGGCTTCCTACGCAGCCTCCCCCTTTTAGGGGTGCGTTGTGTAAGTAGCGCAACTTCCTATGAAGGCAGTGTTGCCTCCACAGTGCCTCCCATGGGGGCAGCTATGGGGGCAACCCCTAGCCCTCCCCTTTCACTCTTAAATTTTATTTTATATATATATATATATATATTTAAATAACAAAACAAATACAAAACTCTATTTTCTGGTAAATGTCTAGAACAAAGTTTTTCTTTGACAAAAAAATTCTGGGTAAATCAATTTTTTTTCTTAAAAGAAAAATTCCTAGCATAACTTCATATATATATATATATATATATATATAATACATATATATGCATATATATAACAGAATATATATATGTATATATATAAAAATTTCCATTGTTTTATAGCTAAAATTGGGCAAATTTTCTATAGAAAATTTACAATGAAACTAATTTTCAAACATAGTTTCTTGATTTCAATTTCTAATTTGATATGAACCATTTCAACTCCCAAATAGAGGTTTTCTAATTTTATTTTATTTTCTTTCCATTTTTCTATTGTTAAAATTGAAAATCTCTATTGTAAGTTTTTGTTTTTCTACAAAAATCTAAGTTTCTACCATGATTCAACTGGGTTTTCAAATATGTTTACAAACAAGTTTTCAAAATTGAAAATAAAAAATTTCAAAACAATAAAACAAGAAGAACCTGTGATGTAAAGCTTGAGGAAGAGCTAAAGAAGAAAAGTTGAGCTTCCCTACAAGATAATTTTTCCAAAGCTCTTCCAAAATCCTCACCCAAATCCAATAATGCATATCAAAACAAGAACATCATTTCCTTTTTAAAATAATATTTTTTCTAAAATAAAATATCTTCCCCAAATTTAGTCAACCTTCCCCAAAATACCCCATCCACCATAGTTATTACTCCCTCTATGCATTTTGGAGATATTTTGCTTTTATGAAAATTTAAAACTAAAATTTCTTTTCAACATGACTTTATTACTTTTTTCAAAAAAAATTATTTCAAAAGAAATTTAAATGCTTTTAAAAATTTTCATTTCCAAAAGAATTTAACTTTGAAATTTTTCTTTTCAAAAAACTTTAACACTTTTAAAATTTTAATTTCAAAAAAATAATTTAACAATTATAATTTCCAAAATGAATAACTTGATTTAATTCCACACAATTAATTTAAATAATCAATAAAATAAATATAATCCAAGATTAGATTATTTTATTAATTAAATTAAATTAATTAATAAAATAAGTAACATTTCTAACATTATAACTAGATAAATTTAATAAACAACTTAAATACATAAAGCCATTTATTTACCTTTTCCAACTTGCAATTAAATAAAATCAAGGAGAGATGAACAACAAAGAAGCAACTTAACCTGATTAAAACCCGATGACACACTATGACTAGGGTCATGACTTGGCATGAAAAACCTAGCTACTATCTCCCAATCAAATACCGTTGGCCAATGGACATGCTCAAACCTATGAAACCAGGTGGAGTCGATGTCCTATAGCTTTCAATCTGTGAACAAAGAGTATATCGAACATGCATATATATAATATAATAAAACACACCGTGAAGAGGAAATCTCATAATCGTAGGGCACTCACAAGCGAGTGGTACAATCCCATCCCCTTCACCAATACAAAATTACTAACTGACGAGTCTAACATCAATAATATACTAAAAATCATAAAGCATCATTAATTAAATAACTGCTAAGCTAATTCAAAGCATGCCATAATGATAACATCAGAGTAACATACCATCACATCAAAATATAACATTCACATCGCTTTACAGTTAGCGATCAAATAGTAACTCAGTACCATAGTCAAAGTATAAACAGAAACAAACATAACAAAGAAAAACATTGTACGATCAAAAGAGCCAAAATGGAGGGGTGCTACATCCTTACATCTGACAATGCTTCCGTTTCTGCAATTTTGCATAACATTGATAAAATTGCTTTTCACTTTTGCATATACAATATTTCTATTCATAAAACTTTTCATAAGTTTGATAAAAGTTCTTTTCATTATTGCATGTACATTTTTTTCATTCTTCAAATCCTGCATATACTGGATAAGAATGTTTTACAGTATCTTTGCATATATATTGTTCATATTGTTGAAAAATTGCATGAAATGGTTACGTGTTCTTTTCATTTTTATTCAAAAAATGCTAGTAGCTTACATATTTTGACATGTTAAGAAAAATTTCCTATCCTCTCCCTATGAGACTATTTTAGTAAAAGATACTATGAAGTGGGCCATTCCTAATGTTCATACTTGTTCTTCTCATAATATCTCTCCTCTTGATGACGAAGATATTTTAGTAGAAGAATCAATTAATGGGAGTTTTGAGAATCCTAGTTGTTTCTCTCCTTTTACCTCTCTTAGTGGAAAAAAAATCACAACCAACATAACACAACCTTAGATTATCATGACACTAACATTTGTTCTTCTCCTAGTATCTCTCTTTTTTGTGAAGATGATACTTTGATGTTAGAAACCCTATTTTGTGAAGGTTATGTGAATCTTAATTGTCCCCCTTTCCCCTAAAGAAACCCTTGTTGAGAATGATATTTCAACCCTTGATCATTCCCTTACTTGTGATGAAGTCCTTTTAGGAGAACCAACCCTCGAATGTCAAGCACATGTGGTTTGTAGTTCTCCTAAAAACTCTCCTCCTAGGGAGGGTATCATGATACAAAACAAAGATAGTATTGACAATAATAATACTATACCCTTAGAAGAAGATGGAGAGCCTAAGTTGGAATCCCATTCACCAAGAGATGTTAATATTATTCAACCTCAACTCATCCTTTACCCCCCTTCACATAAAAATCAAATTCCAAACAAACCCAAATTAATCCTCTACCCACCTACGAATAATGTATCACAATAGTCAAGTCATAATATCGTTGCTCATACATATAACACTTGAAATAATCTACAACCACAACACCAACCACAACACCCCTACCCTTTCCTAACCCTATCATCCCTAATTCTATCTTACCAAGACCTCCTAGTGGAAAGGAGTACAATCTTGTTGAACAACTAAAAAATACTCCTACTAAAATATCATTATGGGACCTTATTCAAGCCTCCTGTGACTATCGCAACATGATTCAAAGTTCCTTACAAAAATTTCACATTCCTTCTAATGCACAACCAAAAGACATAGTAGCCATGATTCAAAACCTAAATGATGACATTGTTTTCCACCAAAGTGAGCTCTCTCCTTTGGATGTGCAAAAACAAAATGATCCTCTCATAATCATAGCACAATACAAATGAAAATGGATAAAGATAACCCTTTTAGATATTGGTTCTCTTAATGTGTGTAGTGTGAGCCTTGTGGATAGGCTTTGCATTAATCAATCGACCATTTGACCTGAATCTTTATCTGTTAATGGATTTGAGAATATTGAACAAAAACCACTCAGAGTAATCATCCTACCTCTTACATTTGGAGTGGTCACATTAAATACACCAATCCATGTTATGCCTTATGAAATTTCATGTAATATTATCTTAGGGAGACTATGGATTCATGTAATCAAAAGTGTACCTTCCACTCTTCATCACAAAATTAAATACATCTACAACAACACCATCCACAGCCTTGATATTGATCCTGATATTGTATTACAAATTGAGAAAAATAAAGCAAATTCCTTAAACATATCAACATCAACTACACCAATGGAAACTGTACAACAAAACAACAAAGAACAACCTATTGCAAAGGTCATGCAACTATTAGAAGATGATTGGGGTTCCTTGGATTTTAAACATGAATTCATGGGTGAATACAAGATCATACATAAAGATTCAAATACGAAAAATTAAAAAGTAGATGATCCTTTGAAAACATTCACTTTAACCACTTCAGACAATGCAGTAAATTACATGGCCACCTTTGAAAGCGCTTATCATGAACTACCACCTAATCCCAAAGCAATAAAAAAGGTTTATGGAAAAGGGTATGAGCTTATGAAACAACCTGGTTATCGTGGAAAAGGATGTGGTGCTAATGAAAAAGGTATCCACAACCCTATAGAGATTAACACACAAAAAAACACTCATGGTCTTGGTTATTGTCCTATGATAGAGATCAACAAGCCTTCACTCAACATCAACAATTTCACACAACATACTCCTAAATTATCTTTAATATTCATCCATCTTAAATACATCGAAACTAGTAGTCTAGAAAGTTGTCCTTTCCAAAACATGAAAAAAATAAGGAACTCTTCGCTTAACATCAATGTCATCTCGCATAGCACTAAATATTTGCATTCGATAGATTTTCCCTCCTCTTGTAAGAGTGAGAGAAATATATTGCAATCTAATGAACCTTGCATAGGTATGACATCCCCTCCTAAGCAAGACATTTATTTACCACAAACAATAGAAACTCATTCTCCCTTTGATCAAGAAGGTACATTGTTGAGACTCCTCCAATATCACTCAATAATACTTCCTCCATGAACTCAAAAGAAATACTATTACAAGACTTCATTTTATGTCTATCATAGATTTCATGGTCATTCCATCAATGAATGTACACCTTTGAGTAGTAAAATCAAACATCATAAGGAGTTTGGTATGCTTCCATATGTGGGGGCACCTAATTCCTCTAATTGATACCAATTTTCACTCTTGCCTACATTTCATCATTTGTTTTGGCTCACCTTTCTTCGACACTCATTAGGTGCAATGCATTTAGTATCCTTGTCCTTGTATGTCACTTGTGGTTGACTCTTTTGGCTAATCCTTAACTTTTCATGAACATATAAGAGAAAGCTTGGGACATGGATTATGTTCCTTAATTTTGCTTGCATGTGACATACTACCCTTATTCATGATGTAGCTTATCAAAAACATATGACTTAGCATAGGGATTTATGAGTAAGCTCTCATGTCCTCTTCATCTACTTTAAATAAATTGCTAAGAGCACTGGTGTTCACAACCACTTTAAAATTGGGGCATATATCACCACTCACATTTCATTGTGCAATTTTCTTTTTCATGCAATTTCATCTCTTGGAAACATTAGGTACAATGATTCCTAGGATGAGACACTGCACTTTTCCTCTCTTGGAAAAAATATGAGACCATTTGCAATTTTCCTCTCTTCGAGACATTAAGCACGATGTTCCCTAAGATGAGACATTGCACGAACTAAGAAAAATCTCTTTGAACATTCTTTACACCATTATGCATTAACAATGTTTATGAGTGTCACACATATGAAGTTTTGCTTACCTCATAGAGCTCAAAAAAAAATTCCATTGTGGTGCTTTATTAAAGTTATCAGGAGGTATAACTTTAGTATGGTTGAGTGGGAATCCAATTCAAAGGCACGACTTTCCCCATAGCCACATATGTATTTATGAGTACATACCAATTGTAAGTGTATGTTTCTCACCTTTTTGGCTTTCTCACCCAACGGAGAACCAAGATTTTCATTTCCCAAGAGTGAGTTTGCATTTTTTTGGACAAACAACCTAGATCTGATCCACAACTAGCTAGACAAATGATCAAAGCTTGATCCACCTTTTCCTTTTCATCTTTCTCTTCTTCCTAGTTCTTTCCATTTCATGATTATTTATCTTGTTGGTTTTACCTAGGATCTTGGATCCTAGGGGCTTTACTTCCTTCTTGATCTTAGTCGTCCTTTTCCATCTACATTTGTACACTTGAATCCCTCTTGAATGTCTACTTTAGTGTGATTTTGAAGCGATTTCATCCTCTCACTAAAGTGGGGGATAAATGTACCATAGAAAAAATTACCTCTTGCTTGACATGGGAATAATTCATGATGAACTGGAATTAATGAGGCCTTGATTAAGGTATTGTGAGGCTTTTTATGCATCCACACTAGGTCTTGGACACTTAAAAATTAAATAAAATGAATTTATTAATGTATTGTGATGATGTTGTGAAGTGTTCTAACATATTTCTACACTTCTCTATACTTTTCTCATTATAATTAATCTAAATATCCGGGTATGCGCAGGATCATCATGGAAAAAACAGGCCCTTAAGTGGCAAAATTTTTAGAAAAATTAGAGTTAAGCAACTTGACGTAAAAATTTCAATAATTTATCTATATTATTTCAAAAATATGTAAGAAAAGAATCTATAGAAAATTGAATTTAGTTTCTAAACTACTAAGCTTGTTTTAAAAAAAATCTATTTGGTGAAAATTTGAAATTTCAAAGTAGTAGTACTAAATTTCAGGAAAAATAAGAAGTAGGTGTCTATTGACCACCCCAACCACAATAAAATGATAATATTTTTTAATAATATTTTATATATGAGTAGAGGACTCATGCCCCAATGTGATGCATATTTTTGTAATTTTTTCCAAGTAAATAATTAATTATGAATTTTTGTTACAACTTTTTAAAAAATATAAAAACTTCGTATGTCTAACCCTAACTTGGTCAAAACTTCATGAAATTTATTTTTATTTTTTTTAATCCTATAGTATGAAACATAGAATGTGATGCATGTTTGGATTCAAAAATGTGATACCGTTTGAAAGCTATAGATGTTTTTCAATCAGCCTATCAATTAGGACTTTAGTCATAATTTGAATAGAAAATGAATAATAATTACTTATTAAATTCAAAGTAAAGCATAATTTATATCGGTGGAAATTTGAGAATCTCCTTTAAAAACCCTTTTCGTTTCATCAATTTTGGGTAATAAAATAGTCGTTAGCCATATACCGATCATATTGCCACTTTTTGGCCCATCATGATCCCGCACATACCCATCCCATTTTTATTTCTTATCAAGTCCTATTTTAAAGTTTTGTAATGAATTGTAAGAATATTTTACACTTTTCTAGGATTTTTTTTCACTATTTACACCTTTCTTATGTCTTATTTTAACCCTTTAAGCACTTATAGGTCATATTTAAGTGTATTTTAAATGTAAACCCAATAAAAAACATTAATAATATTTTAATTTCCAACAACCACTTAAAATCCTAGGGTGGGACTTATTTGGCATGGGTAGGGAATGAGTCCCCCTTGGCTCCAAATTCAAAATAATTCAATTTTTCTTTTGGGTTTTTATTCTAAATTTCCTTATATCAGCCTATGATGTGGTATTATTGGGTAATTAGGGAAAAATTGTGTATAAATATGTGTTTTTATCTCATTATTAACCCCCATTAATAATTTAACTCATTTTACACATCTCTCATCATGCATTCATCATCTATCTTCTCTATTAACACAATCAAGTTAGGGTTTCATCTTTGTAAATCATCTAGATAGTTTCCAAAGACATTGAAGGGTTGAATCTTCCTCCATTTTTGCAAAAAATCAAGATAAATCATCATGGAAAGTTAATAAACTTCATGATTGCATGTTTATTTACATTCTTTCTCTATTTTGGTTTAATTACCTAAAAGGGGTTTGACCAAGGCAAACCCCCATGCCCTAACATTCACCATTTCTATTTCTTGTATTGTGTGTTTGTAGATTTAGCCATCTTGGAAGATTTTAATCCATTAAGAATCAATTTGAATTTTTTTTTAAGTCTTCTCTTCATTTTCCAAGTCAAAATATCAACAAAAAGAGACTTTTAGGCTCGAATTTGATAGTTTTAGAACCAAACATCTAAAGAAGCAGAAAGTGTAGATCGAAAGCTCCAAATTCCACCTTTGAATATTCAAAAATTTAAAAGTGGACTCATTCACCATGGGTGGTGAATTATTCCCATTTCTAGGCCAATTTTTTGTTTTCTGCATTTTTAGATAGCCTTTTGTCTGAAACAGGTTCTGGAATAGTTTGATAGAACTAGGACTGATTTTCCCAGAATGGTGAATGAGTCCCACCAGGCCTAAAAATCAGCATCAAACATATTTTAGAAGACATTTCTATCCTCCATCCATATTCTAGGTGTACACTTTCAATCTCATTCATTTCAATTCAATTTTGTTCGCATTTCTATTTGTTTTTGCATTACACTATGTGTTTTCAAACAAGTTTCATTTCAATAGTTTTCACTTAATAGTCAATCCATTTTTTCAATTAGCCACGTCTATATCATTGAATTTAGTCATAATTTAATCATAGATACACTATATTGAGTGAACCACCTATATTTTGGGTGTGGGATCTATCTCCTTTCATTAGGTGAAAGACCCTAATTGAGTAAAAGAGACAAAGCATTCCATGGAACTTAAAATCTATAGTTCATTTGTCATGGGAATGTGGAAATACCCAGTGAATCTCATCTATTAAGATCCTCTTTGTGGCTTCTCCTCAATCTATCACATTCAGAGGAAATTCAAATTCACCATTTGAGGTCGAGATCCTGTGAAATGATTCTTGAACAAGCCAAAGATGTAATAATCGACATGACCACTAAGAATGATGAAAAGGTTATGGTTTAGAAGCATGAATCCTATGGATAATTTATGCTATTGATGCGAAATCAACAAGGTTGGACAAATATAAAGAAGAAGTAAGGGGAACTCATTGTGCATGCTTATTGTTGGATTCATTACACACGGTCCATTACCTCTTGGAAGTTGATCCTTCTCGACACCACTCAATTGTAGCTAATCCACCATATCCCCCCATAATTCTTTCTCCACATTACTTTTTCTGAATATAAATGTTGTTGAGAGTATTTCCTACAAAATCCACTAAGGTTCTATATCATGAATACTTTGGAACAAATAAAGCAACCCGATTTAGATGGAGGTCGTGTTGGGTTGTCACGTAAAGTCCATCAAATTCAAGTTAATGAAGAGGGGTTTAGTTTATATGAAGCACATTTGGAGGCTTGATGGGACCATATATATCAAAGAAGCTAGTTTTTTGGATCAAAGGATGAGTGGTGTAGTGTAGTGATTTCATGAATAACTAGTATGCCCCAGTCACAAAAGTGGGGATGGTAAGGAAATATTTCTAACTTGCCTTCAAGTGATAGCATTTTCAAATAAAACTAGCCCCAATGATGAGATTAGATGTTGAACAATTGTAGATGCATGAAATAATGAAGGGGAATCATGAGAATATATTTATCACAATATACTCTCCTTAAATCCATGAAGCTTGGAACAATATAGAGAATCCAATATAAGTGTTGATAAGCGGGACTGCAAGAGTACATGGAGTTGATAAATTATAGGATTTATGGCACTACATTATGACAAGGCTAGATGTGGGTACATTAAGGCTGAATGATGCTTGCATTTCATTATTTTGAAAGAGATTTTGACCATAGCTCTCTACAGGCTTCCACCAGTACACTTAGTCTTGTATCCCTTCTGACGGAGGCTATACTTGTAGGTTCCACAAACCCAGGGGTGGTCTACCTCTCAGTCATTTCTTGTGGTGTCCCTATAGCTTTTTCCCAAAGTTATCTTCAAACAGAGGATTACTCCTACACCAATAAATATCATCCTTCGCATCTTTAATTCCAGTTGTAAGCTCATTGAACAAAGGGTTTTTCCATATCTTGGACATAACTAGATATATCTCATCATCTATTTCATGAGGAATCCCTTGAAATTGGTCTTCAAAGCACTTGATATTAGTACAATCACTTGAGGAGAAAAGAGAAGCACATTCACCATTTGATTCATCACTTCTGTTTATAACAATTGATCCATGCTCTGAAAATTCTTCACATGAGGAAAATTGTTCACTACCTTGAAAGAAGATCCTCTCAAGGCTATTAACATACCCATTACTAGAAGCTATGGATTCTATTTAAAATTCATAAGAGGAGCCATATTCAACTAAATATTGTTCAAAATTAACTTCACCTCTTTGACTCCTTACTTGTGCCCTGTCATGAACACCAAGGGTAACCCTATTACTGGAAGACACAAAATTGATTCCAGTAGGACCCATTTTTGAAGTTCCATGTATTTCCTGCATAGGCTCATGTCTTAAGAAATATAGAAGGGAGTAGTGAGATATGACCTCCTTTATTTCACATTCTGTTTCTTCACCCTCATCAATGCTAGATGCATTTGTCTCTAGACTGTTTGTGGAATGACAACATTCAATATCTAATTGTCTAAACACTAATGCTTCTTGTTGACCTTCCAATGTTATTCTCTATATCTCCTTACTCTGAAAATCATTATCTACATTGTGGGGAACAATGGGATACATACGACCATACTTATCCAGTCCACTATCTGATTAATGCTTTGAGGCTTCACATCTTTAGGCCATTGGCTTAACCCTGGTGGATAGGCTTCAAAAAATAGGTTAATACACATCAATTCATTAGGCTTGATCTCTATGGGGATTTCCATCAAAATATCCAAGAATCTTGAAAACAAGTCATATGGTGACTCATTTGTATATCTTTTTAGTTCACATAATTTCCTAATAGATAACAGCAAGTACTTCCCTCCCTTACATGAGTGGTTAGAGGTTAATGCTTCCTCTGTACTTCTTAAGAACCATGTGAGCACAATATCTAAAGGCTCCTCATCCTAATGAACATCTTTACTTTCTAATTTACCTAATTGGATTGTATGGAAACTACTAGAACTAGCAGCGCTGGTCATTGCAGATCTCCTCATAATTGAGTACTTCAAATTATTCTCAATATTTACAGCCTCCTGATAGGCTTCCTATAATTTAACTAGTTCCTTGTCCCTCAACAGGAAAATCATATTTCTATCAAACACCCCTAAATATACAACCAAGCATTCTACATCATTTGGCCTTATGTATTTAGGGATATCTCTTATTGCCTTAGAAAATATAAGGTTGAAAGTTGGGACCAATTCTTCTCTATCCTTAGAGATTTCAATGAAATTTCTCCTTGCCACACTTGGGTTGATCCTATATCACCAAATTGCTCTAGGAAAGTAGCTTTGAATTCATTCCAAAAATGTATACAGGTAGTAGGAAGAAAAGAGAACCAATATCTTGCATCTCCCTTTAGTGATTGAACAAAAAGCTTGATCACTACATCTTCAAAGTCAATTTCATAATTTCCCATTACATCTATGAATTCTTGCACATGCTTCTTTGTTGATTCAAATTTCGCACCACTAAACTTTGGTATCTTTTCCTTGATCTTAGGTGGCACAACATTCAAATGGCCAAAAATATTTTCAAAGTTGATAGCTCTGTACCTATTAGTACATAAGCCATCCTAATGGGCCTAAGACTACTTGACTTGTGTGTTTTTATCCATACTTATGTGAGATGGCACAAATTGACAACTCACCCCCAATTCTTAAAAAGAAATTTAAAATATCTATGCAATTTATACAACACTACTTCAATTCCTTTCACAAATATAATCTCAAGTTCTTAACACAATTATTCCATACAAAGGCTACCTAAGATATACAATATGGCATGCTCTTTGCACTCTACTACACAAATCTCAACTTACATATGAAGAATACTAAAACTCTTGAATATTCCCTAATATAGTGCTAAATCACTTATTAGAGAATAATTTTCATGTCAAGCATTGGAAATTTATGATGATGTTATTTGTAAAATTCTCAAAATTATTTAAAATTTTACAAGAGTACCTATATGTTGGTACCTGTGAAATTTTTCTTAGCATTAAGGATAGAGATTTGAAAAATTGATGTATGCTTGAACAGGTTCTTTGAGTCGGAGTTGCCACCTCCCTTCAAAGGAAAAAGCTTCAAATAAGATGAAGCTTATTTTCAAAATAAAATAGGTTCTAGGCTATCTTCCACAATAGAGTCATGTTCAGATCCTTTAATGCTTACTGCACATTTATTGTAGACCAAGTTCAAGAATTTGGGAGCATTTGGATTAAATCACCATTTGACTCTAAATTTAGTATATGCATCTTGGAGAATGAAAAATACCTAGCAGAGTCACCATTTTGTAGTTGTTTTCCACTTCACCTAAGAAATCTCTAAGGAATAGCCAATCCTATACTCAAGACTCTTGAAATGAATGGCCAACTAACAAGACCTAGTCAATGACTGAGATCTTCTACACTTTAGGCTCTGTGAGACAAAGGAGGGTATTCCTAGTGTGTTCATTTGAGGTTTTGCTTTGTAGAACACAATATTTACATAGATTAATTTGAATGAAGGATAATATTGCAATAATCACTACAAAATTGGCTTGATTCTAAGTAATTTGCTACCCATTCATAAAAATGAAGACATCCTTAATGATAATTGATACATACACACTTTGAGATCAATGAATTTTAAATGAATTTAAATTTTGGCTTTAGGTTGGTCACGAGACAATTGTTTGATTAACCCCTGAGGAAAATAATTAAGGAACAAATTAGTGTCTTATCTATTGGGAAAGTGGAATAATACATACAAGAACTAGTAAAACATAAATAACCCAAGAATTCAATGGAATAGACTACACTGACAATAACTTTACATTATGGAGTTCAAGATTTTCTGATACATTACTACATATCAAATCCTTCGCAAATGAATGTAAATTCATGACCCCATTTAAGTATTAAATTGATTGCTTGAATAAAAAAAAGAACAGAGAGATGCATTTGAACAAATGTTCAAAGTAGAATAGAAATACCATTAATATTTCATTCAAAATTCACTTACACTTGCATAAGGAGAGAAATATATCAAAATTATATACTTGATTATATTTCAAGTCATGTCTGTAGAACAATTTAAGCTAATTGTATGAGTTATTTCATAAAGATCAAAAACTGAAAAGTTACTCTATTCCTATCTACCCATATATGTACTCGACCAAAACCTAGCTAGAATCTTCCTCTATTTTCCTCTTTTGCAAGTGAGTCTTGGTTTCCCTTTTATAGCATAAGGGAAGTGACAAGATTTGGGCTCAAATGAAATTCCATTACAGATTTTCATTTCATGCAAATCTCAACTGCATTTTACTTACATTTCAAAACCCCCACATGTTGAATTTTGTAAAACATGATGCAACTAGGAAAGCCAAAATGTAACCACTGCCAAAGAAGGGAAATGTAAAGTGCTGCCAAAATTCCGTTTGTTGCCATCTTTACCACAATGAACTAGGTATCCAAAATTCCATGAGGGCACACAATTGTCATCAAATACCAAAATGTGCCACACACGCAAAAAATAGGACCACCACATCAAATTACATCAACACAAAAATTTAGACCCCACACACAACAAAATCTTATTTACATGTCACCCAACCTTTACC
>VDFB02253661.1:0-46299 GCA_007258455.2 Sequoia sempervirens | reverse complement strand
CAAGCCATTCAACCAAGCCTAATGACTTGATTCCTAAATGGTTCCATCTTCTATTGTCATTATCCTTTCTGCCTAAAGGAAGGTATTATCATATTTATGAGCTATTAAGGTGATTTGACATCTCCCAAAGTAAATATTCACCATTGTCCATGTTTCATTTAGGGATCTTATTCTAACACACTTAAATAAGTTTTCTTTGCATTTTAGCTTTTCATAATCTTAGACACACTTAAGATTAGGGCTTGCACACTCTTTCATTTTTTAATTATGTACTTTTCATCAAGGTTTAATTACCAAACTTGGGGTTTGACCAAGGCAAACCCCTATCCACCACCAAAAAACACTTTTGTTTTGTAGATTTATCACAGGTATAGATCCAGGAGTGAAGGTTCAAAAGTGTTGGAAGGAAGTGCAAATATAGGACTCGGATCTCAACTTCCTATTTTCTAGAAATGGAGACCTGGACCCATTCGCCCATGGGAAAATGAGTCCCTGACAGCCTCACGAAACAAGCATTTTGTGACAGGTGCACAACCTTCATACCTTCTCAGATCTGCCATATTTTTGTTGTTTTTTATATTTTAATGCTTCATCAACAAGATCCAAGGGTTAGCTTGCATAATTGTGGTGATTTATTATTTTACTTTTTCTCCCAAAAATGTTGTTTAGGCTGATACCCTCATCCTCAATTATAAGGAAATTAGTTGATTCCCTCATTGAGTTGACTCACCTATGGGTTGTAGGTCAATTCTTTGTGTGGCTCTCATTTCCTAATGAAAATAGGAAGATAGGTCCATCATACCCCCATTTTCCCCATTTCAAATTAATCCAACCTATTTTTTATATATTTCACATAAAATAAGTTTCTTAATTTAGTGGTCCAAGTTTTAGTCAAACCATAAATTTTAAAGCTTGTCTTGGCATATGAACCTAAATTTGTATGGTTAGAACTCGCAAGTTAGATACTATCCTCCTTTAATTAATAAAGAGGAAAATATAGTTCACAATAAATAAATAAATAAAACTTGAATCCATGTCATACTTGGGACCAGATGATTCTTTTATGAATGTGGAAATTGATGACTATCTTTATTGTCTTCCACCACAAATTGAGGGAATAATTCCACCGAATTGTGAAAAGTGGTACATTTCATTAAGAATAAATTATTTGACCCATTTACAACACCCTTAAATGAGGGATTGTGTAGGAATGAATGTGTTTGTCCCAATTCATGAGATGGTGTATGTGATTGGAAGTGTTTGTGCCCAATCATATTTTTGGGTAATTATAATTGGATGTGTTTGTCCCTGATCATAATTGTTGTGAGAAAATGTGTGTGTCCCCTGTTCATAACTTCAATGTTGGATAGATGTGATTTTCCCTATCCAAACTTGTTTTAAGACATTGGATAGATGTATTATTCCCTATCCTTGGTTCCATGGATAGATGTGTTTGTCTCTATCCTTGGAAAAAGTTCAGAAGTATACTAAGGCAAGTCCCACTATCGCTTGTCATGAGTATAAGTGTATTTCTCTATTCTTATAAGTTATGTTTTTGATGAACTACTAAATGGGTTCATCAGGTGTTGTTAGTCCACTTATCCCCATTTAGAGAATGATACAACATGGGGGTGTTGGGAATATTACATAGTTCCCATATCTTTAGGTTTGTTAGCATGTCTAATATGTATAAGTCATTTATTTTAGTTTATTGGTACACTTGAGTATTTGTTATGGTTTGTTAGGAATTATTTATCCTATGAATAGGAGTGGTTATAGGAACTCTCCTATAATTAAGGAGATCAAACTCTTATAAATCTTTAATATATTGTTGAATGAAATATGGGAGAAATATAATATTATTTGTGTCTAAAACCACTCCTTACTTCTCTCAAAAAGTATGAAAAATTCAAATCCCAACCACTATTACAAAGGAAAAGAAAATATTGATTCAGATCCATAGTCACATTCAAATATTGTGATAACCTAAGAGTCAATGGGACACCACCTTTACCCAACTCAAGAACATCCTACTTATTGATTAACCAAATTTTCATGTCTTGATTACAATATTTTTAAAGGGCATTGATGTTAGAAAGGGATAGCATAGAGTTACAACAACCTTCAAAAAATACTACTGTAACTGAGGATTTCTTTTAGGTTTGATTAGGAGTATTAGCAATAAATCAATAAAGACAATGAAACCCAAAGATCTATCGAGTACAAAGGAAATCAAATAGTAAAACAGTTATTCTTGTTTCTTGAAACTTCCATGATTACCTCCATAGTACCTTCTTACTTGCTGGATTGTGTTGCCCTCAGATTCGTCGTGCGAGCAATCTACAAATGTCTAAGTCCTACAACAAGCCTTGAAGGATTTGTATAAAAATGTCTAAATGCCTATGACTATGACAATGTCTAAGATTTGATCAAATGAAAATAATAATTCTAATGAGAAGCCTAAGCGTGCAAGTAAATAAGTAATACGCCTATAATATGTCTACTCGTGTGTGTTGTGTGTAATCAAAAAGTGAGAGGAAAATGGCATTTTATAGAAAAAGCCATTTTGAACGGACGGACGAGATTAATTCACGACGAGAACCTAAAATGAGAGGTCCAAATTAAATTTGAGAATCCCTAATTAGGGTTAGGGCAATTTCATTAATCGAACCGTCAAGATAATATCTCAGATAATTGGATTGGCGATGGAGAATAAATGAGATAAATTAACTAGAAAATAAGGATTTTCGAAAATCAAGAAGATAAAGACTGCCTGATTTATGAGATTCGAAAAATCAAGACGATAAGAGTTGGACTGAAGATCAGATTTGGAAAATCAAGAATCTGCCCGATTACTTGATTTTTGGAAGATTAGTTACTATTTTGAATTAAATTAATTCAAAATAATGATTTTATGAGATAATAAATAATCTTTTAGATTATTTACCAAAATGGTTGTCAATTAAGAATGAGATGACATTTTAAATATTTTAATTTATTTAAAATGAGAGGAATATTAAATTGGCAATTAAATAATTAAATTAAATTATTTAATTTAAAAGATAAGATTAACTAATTAAATAAATTAATCAATTTATTTAATTATGACAGTTAGTGACATATTAAATAAATAAATAAAACTTATTTAATAATGGGGAAAAGAAATATAGGGCCGAGGGTAATTAAATAAATTAAATAAATTATTTAATTACGAAGACTTAGACAATTAATGGCGTATTTAATAAATAAATAAAATTTATTTATTTAATAATCATGAAGAATAAAAGGACATGAATTAATTAAATAATTATAAATTATTTAATCAATAGTCGAATGTGGACCAAGGACATAATTAAATGTCATAATTATGCTAGGACAAAAGTGGTAAAAATGAAGCTTGCAGGCCTAGGTCATTTTTATGTGTCTACATTTTGCCCCTCTTTTTCATAATGTAGCATGTTGCATTGTGACAAAGAAAATAAGTCAAAAATATGCCCCACTGCAAAATAAAATGAGGAAGAATGATGAGGAGGGTTGTGGCATGCCCCCTTGAAAGGACAGATAGGTTCCAAGAATATAGGTGTGCTCTCAAAATTGGTGAAAAGACTAGAATATGAAGAGACAAAGAAATGTTAGTGCAAACGATATGGATGATGATATGGATGCAATGCCTATATAAGATGGGAGAGAGAAGGTGACAAGACAAAAAGATATGCATGTTAGTTCTTAGACCAAATCCTTCAAAACATTGCCATAGGACTAATATTTATTGCTCTTAATCATCATTGGGCAGACTATTGTAATGGCCAAGAAACACCATGATATGACATAGATAAGGTGTGCAAGGTCGTACCATCACGTAAGACAAGCAGTCGCAGACAAGGATGATCATAACTCATACTAAGAGTGTGATTGCCCCAATTTTTTTGTCAAAATCAACCACAAGCAGAAAAAGACAAGGACAAATCATGAAACGTCGTTGCTTCTCTAAATCCTGTTTCTAGGACATCCTTGAGAAACTAGTGGCATGATTGTCAAAATAAAAAAATAGAGCCCTTACCATGATATGTCGTTGTTTTTCTAAATCCCAAAATCAGGACCTTGCTAAGAAACTGGTAGTCATGCGTGTCAATCGTCATGATACGTTGCTGCTTCTCTAAATCCTGCTTAATGGGATCTCACTGAAAAACTAATATCATGATAAAAACTAAAAGATAATTTGTTAAGTGTTTGTCAAGTGTGTCTGGATATCCATTGTTCTGATGCCAAGATGTCAGGTTTAATGATGATGAGATTCCCGAGCATTAAAGCTTTGATGTTGCTCAAGCAACAAATGTCCAAATTTGCCAAATTCAGGAAGGACACATCCTAAATAATATGAATGTCAAGAGAATTGATCTCCAAATGCCATGTGACAGCGATGATGATGATGCCTAGGAAGGACACATCCTAAGGCATAGATGACACAGTTGGTTCTTTAGAAAGACATATCTAAAGAAAATTGGCGATGCCTAGGAAAGACACATCCTAAGGCATGGATGATAGAGGTTATCTTTCAAAAGGACACATCTAAAGATTAAACTAAAGTTGACAGTTTGACAGGTTATGATGATTTGACTTGCTTTGACTAATTTTGACTTGTGTTTGACTATATGTCGATTTTGTCATGATGATATGATTGACCTTCTGATGAGATTGTCATTCTAAATAAATGAATGTTTTACTTTGTTTTAGGAGTTTTCCCATCTGGAAAATGATTCACTTTGTCTTGAAGATATTCTAACATGTGTTCTAATGTAGTGTCATGAACCCTAATGGACTAACCTAGTGCAGCCTCGGGGGCTCATTGACAGATGGCCTTGCCTACGTCATATACTCAGAGACCTCGTAGTTCGACATGACCAATGATTTTGTCCAAAGAATAGAAGTTTGAATCATGATTTTATTCTGACAAACCTAAATGGACTAACCTAATGTCTCGGGGACTCAAATATGAGTCTTGCCTACGTAGCAAATGCGCAGAGACAATGTAGTTCAAACAAATGACAAAGATTGATTGATATGACTGACTTTGACAAGAGATGATGATGTGTTTGCATTCTTCGAGCAATCTAATGTTTTGTTTGTGGTTTTCTTTAGGACATTTTATGATTTTTAGGTCTTTTTTCAGGACATTTTATGATGGTTTTGTCTTTTTTAGGACATTTTATGATTTTTTTGTCTTTTTTCAAGACTTTTTATGATGTTTTTGTCTTTTTTCTAGACTTTTTGCTAATTGCCAAAATCATGTGTGACATCCACTACAGTTTCATGATAAACATTTGCCCCCAGTCAGGTCCAAGACTTAGCCATTTTTAAGGGAACATGGACGAGATGCTGCTGGTTTACTAGATGGGCAGTCGTTAGGACTTGATGTCAATCGTTTATCCACTATGACAGGTAGGGTAGAATGTAATGGCGATTTGCACAATAATGGCGATAATACATTTCATCCTAAGCCAAGGCAGGCAAAGTGATAGTAGATGGCAGAGCAATGATTGACTACACATGGCACCTGTTTGCCAAGTTTTCACCATGGTACTTGTCCAAAGCACCTATTTGCTAGGTTTTCACTATTGAACAAATCATTTTTCTCTTTACTATTTTTTGAATTTTTTATTTTTTATTTTTTTGGTGTCACCAAGACGCCTATTTGCTAGGTTTTCATCAAGGAAACCATTTTTTATCATTTTTCAATTTTTTTGTATTTTGTGGTTTTCAACTCAATCCTCTAATGTTATGCGTAGAACTTGTAGAGATGTAAACTGTTGATGGGCTCTGTCAGTTGTTCTCCATCTGGTGTGGCCAGCTGATAAGCTCCAGAACCAAAAGAAGATATGATAATGTAGGGGCCCAACCAGTTTGGTTCAAACTTTCCTGGCTTTTCTCTGTCGGCTTGGTTCTTGGGGTTATGCATGAGAACTAGGTCGCCAATGTCAAACTGTCTGACCATAACCTTCTTATTGTAGCTACAACAAAGACGGTTCTGATATGCTTGGAGATGGTTTAGTGAAATTTTCCTTCTTTCCTCTAGCATTTCTAGCTCGTGCAAGCGTGATTGTTGATACTCCTCTTCATTAATTAAACCCTTCAGGGAGACTCGTAACAAAGGAATTTTGACCTCAATGGGTAAGATGGCCTCAGCACCAAAGACTAGGGTGAATGGAGTGGCCCCTGTAGGTGTACGAATGCTAGTTCGGTAAGCCCACAGAGTAGGGTTGAGTTGTATGTGCCAATCACGGCCAGCGTCATTGATAGTCTTTTTGAGGATTTTGACAATAGTTTTATTGGACACCTCAACTTGACCATTTCCTTGTGGGTAGTAGGGAGATGAAAAATGGTGTTGAATGTGAAATTGCTCAGATAACTCCTGAACGTCTTGGTTTTTAAATGGACGTCTGTTGTCAGTGATGATGGATTGCGGAAGGCCATACTAGCAAATGATGTAGTTAAGAATGAACTTCGATATTTGTTTGCCGGTAATATATGTCAATGGGATGGCTTCAATCCACTTTGTAAAAAACTCAGTGGCGGTGATAATGAATTTATGGCTGTTGGAGGAGGTTGGATGGATCTTACCCATGAGGTCAAGTCCCCATTGAGCAAAGGGCCAAGGAGAAGTGATTGGTTGAAGTTCCTGTGCTAGAGCATGGATCAGATCACTATGAATCTGAAATTTGTGACAAGTCCTCACATATTCAATTGCATCCTTTTCAATTGTTGGCCAATAATACCCTAGTCTCATTATTTTCTTAGCTAGTGTAGGACCACTCGAATGAGATCTGCATATACCGTCATGGACTTCACGTGAGGTCGTACGTACTTTGTTGGTGTCGAGACATCTAAGGAGGGTGTCATCAAAACTACAGTGGTACAAGGTGTCACTGATGATGGCATACTTTGCAGATTTTCGGATGAAGGACTTCCTTTGGTTATTGGATAGGTTTAGTGGAAGGATTTGAGATTTTAGGTAGTAAATATCCTGATACTAGGGAGAGTTGGGACAAACAAGTTCGCAAACCATTTTTGATTCTGGGATATCATATGTCGGTATTAAAATTTGTTCTATTAAGAACTCAAATTATGACATATTTTGAGGGATGTCCAAGAGAGAACCAATAGTAGCCATTACATCAGCTGCCTTATTTTGTATACTGGGGATTTGTTCAAAAGAAATCAATTGGAAGTATGTCAGGAAATTATCCACCATCCTCTTGTAGGGAAGCAACTTCTCATCCTTTGTTTCATAATCATCATTCACTTGGTTGATAACAAGTTGGGAATCCCCGAATATAAGCAATGTTTGAATTTTCCATTTAATTGCCATTTTGAGATCTGTGACTAGTGCTTCATATTTGGAAATGTTATTTGTACAAGGGAAAGCGATCCAGAATGCCTTAGGAATTGAATCCCCCTGTGGTGTGATAAATAAGATTCCAATTCCTGAGCCATGACCAGTATGAGACCCATCAAAATATAGCTTCCATGGTACTGCCTGTTCCACATGAAAAATGGACTCATCAGGAAAATCAGTTACTAGTGGATGGGTGACTTGAATCGGTGCATCTTCCAGTTGATCTGCTATTACCTGTCCTTTTATTGCCTTATGCTCAACATATTGTATGTCATACTCGCTTAGTATCATGACTCATTTTTCCAACCGGCCTATTAATGCTGCCCGACTTAAGAGATACTTCAGTGGATCAATCTTGGCAACCAGCTGTGTCTGGTGACTGAGCATATAGTGTCTTAGTTTTTGGGATGCAAAAACAACAGCAAGGCATGCACGTTCAATGTTTGTGTAGTTTTTGGGATGCAAAAACAACAGCAAGGCATGCACGTTCAATGTTTGTGTAGTTCAACTCATACCCTATTAGTGTGTGGCTAATGTAATAGATGGCTTGTTTTTTTCCTTCATGATCATTTTGTGCCAGTAATGCCCCTAGTGTTGAACTAGTAGTCGAGATGTATAGGATCAATGGCTTTCCATGAATCAGAGGCATGAGGACTAATGTTGACAGTAGGTAATCTTTGATTTGCTAAAAGGCTTCTTGACATTTGTCTGTCCATACAAAGGGAATACCCTTGCGCAATAGATACTGGAATGGGTGACACTTATCTGCCAATTGGGCTATGAAATGATGAATAGATTGTAACTTGCCTTGTAGAGTTCTTAGTTCACTAATTCCTTTGGGTGGAGGCATGTCTATGATGACTTTGACCTTTGCTGAATCAACCTCTATGCCTCTTTAGGAAACTATGTATCCCAAGAGTTTTCCTGATGTGACCCCAAAAACACACTTCTTAGGATTTAGCCAGACTTTTTACTCTTCAAGTCTCTTGAAAATTGTGTCAGGTACCTTCAAATGACCTTTCCTAGTTTCTGATTTGGCTAATAGGTCATCTACATAATCTTCCATTATTTTGTGCATCATGTCATGGAAGATTGTAGTCATAGCCCTTTGGTATGTGGCACCTGTATTTTTGAGACCGAATGGCATGGCATTCCAACAATATGTTCCCCATGGGCAAGTAAATGTCGTTTTGTGCTGGTCTTTAGGAGCAATGCAAATTTGATTGTAACCGGAGAAACCATCCATGAGGGATAGCATCTCATATCCTGCGGTAAGATCAACTATGATGTCAATGTTTGGCAAAGGAAAGTCATCCTTTGGGCATGCTTTATTTAGGTCTCGAAAGTCTGTACATATGCAGATCAGCCCATTTGGCTTTGTCACTGGCACTAGGTTGGAAATCCATTCAACGTAATCAATTGACCGTATGAATCCGGCATCTAGTAATTTCTCTAACTTGGCCTTGACCAATAGAGCAACTTGAGGGTGCATTTTGTGTAACTTCTGCTTGACTGGTTTAGCATTAGGTAATAGCGGGAGATGGTGCAGAACTAGCTATGGGTCCAATCTTGGCATGTCCGCATAGGACCATGCGAAGTTGATTTTTCATTCTATAAATAATTTATGAAATTCTGATCTCTCATCTTCAGTTAATGATGCAGCAAAGAGGACCATCTTAGGATCTTCTGCAGTTGATATGTTATCCTCTATTATGTCTTCGATAAGCATAGCTGATTTCTCCTGTTGCATGGGAGAAAGGCCAATCCTCCATCTTTGGGTGCCTCAGAGAGGTTTTCACCCGCAAATATGTCCTTTATTTTTACTATTTTATCATCAAGAGGTGCCTTTCAGTTTTCACCTAGAGATGTTTCACTTTTTGATTTATTCTTATTTTTACTTTTGCGACTAGAGGACGGAACAATCTCACCGAAGTATGTCGTGCAATCTAAATCAATGGAAAATCCTTATTTATGGTCCCCGCTAGGTATGCCTTCTCGTAATCTCATAAATTTAGCACTTGTCTCATCATTCTAAAATGTATCTAGCACTGGCGATCCTTGTTGGTCCAATCGACTAGCTCAGGGTAAACTAAGGTAATGCCATCGTCAATGTTGGTGAATTGGGGTGAGGATGCAGACAACATGTAGATGTATTCAGTGATGATGTAGATAATATTATCATCATCCAACTCGACATTGGACTCTATCCAATATTCTCCTTCACTAGTGTCATATTCATTGTCAAAATAAGGGGTGAAGGTTTTAGAGCCCTGATTGTCAATGTCATTTGATACTTCAGATGGATTAGACCGAATGGGTTCAGATGATGGGTGTTGGACATCATGGGAAGTGGTAATGGGACTTTGACTATTTGGTGCCTATTCAATTTTGAATGTTTTCCAAAACTGTTGTTTAGAGGTCAGTTCCCCTGGTTCGACAAACAAATCATCAAGACAACAATCACTTAGGGATCATTCTGAGCTAAATTCCTATTCTTGGGAGTCTATTTTGGTGAGGGTTTCCCTAGTAGTCTCGACACTATCCGAAGCATGTACTCGCTCATTTGAAAGTCCAGAGGTACATCGATCATCATTGTCAGGTGATCCAAACCCTACTCCAAGATACTTCAAAATTTGAAAAGTTTCTATGGGTTCCCTTTGGCCAATTTTATTTCTTCCTAGGCCACTAGTACCATCGTAGCCTTTAGCCTTCATGATGTCATAACCTTTGCAATATTTTTGAACTGGTAATGGGGGTAGTGTGACAGTATCCTTATATATCCATCATATAATGTTAGTAAGGTCTTCCTTACTCATGTCTCCCCACTTGATAAAAACTATTTTTGGTGGAACTTTGAAAGTTTCCTGAGGTTCCATTCTAAAACATGGCCAACCATAGACTTTTGGAGACCTGGGCATTGTTGTTATGTTGTATGTTGTGTGCAGTTTGAATTCTCCGCAGCCAAGGTCCTAGATTTTGATAGTGGATTTTGTCTTAGGGCTAGTGGAAAGTGGTGGTATGGCGAAATACGTGGATGGAGTGGATATGGAAGATGACGTGAGTGTGGATGGGTCGACGTATTTGGATGACGAGGAGCTAGATGCTTCTCGGTTAATAGGTACTCAATTTTTAGAGATACCCCTTAAGTTTGTACAATATTGGAAAGGGTCAGGGTCTCCATATATGGTTATTTTTGTGCCATCAAATGGAAACTTTAGGCACTGGTGATATGTGGATGGAACAGCTTTTAAGGCATGAATCCATGGATGGCCTAACAAGATGTTATATGGTAGTTCCAAATCTAAGACCTGGCAGGTTGTGTCCACAATGACCGATCTCACTTTGATAGGGAGAGAGATAATGCCCCGTGAAGAGCATTCCTTGTCATCGTATGCTTTGATCACTATACTCTTTGTTGGGTCCACACATGCATCAGAGAACCCAAGAGCCTTAACCAGTTTGAGGGAGCATATATTCAATCTTGCTCCACCATCTACTAAAACCCATCGACCTTTGTGCTTGTGGACAAAAGTTTCTATATGCAATGCATCATTGTGATTAGTTTTAGGTGATGAATAATCTTGATCCAAGAAGGTGACGTGGTGAGACATAGTAAGATATCCCACCATGGTTTCAAATTGATTGACATCGATGTCCTTGGGGACTGACGAATCGAGCAAGGTTTTATCTAGGATATCTTTGTGCATAGGGGATATACAAAGCAGCTCAAGTATAGAGATTTGTGTAGGAGTCTTTCTGAGCTGGTCGATGAGGTTGAATTGACTTTTGGGTTTCCATTGCTTTGTGGTCGGGATAGGTTCTGGCCTTTTAGCAGATGGGCCAGGTATGGTTATTTTGGGTTGTCTAGCAGGAGGCAGACTAGCTATAGTAACCTTGCCACTCCGAGTAGTAGTGTTACATTGGGGTGCTCTCCTGACCGTAATGGTATTGATGTATTCATTGTCAATTCAGACATTATTTATAGTAGGTCCACTAGAATAGTCGTATTTGACTTGAGCAAAGTTGGCTTGATTATTGTGCATCTATGGACCTAATGTGGAAGCCTTATGAGAACCATGGTCTTGTAGTGGATTCTTATGGATAGTATGATCTAAATTGGAGGCAAATTGAGATCCACCTACTTTAATGGTGTGACTTTTGATAAGATCTTGTATTAGGTTTTTCAATTGTTGACAGTTGGAAGTTGTATGTCCTTTTCCTCGATGGTATTCACAAAATGCATTGTCATTCCACCATGCTGGTTTGAATTTTCCTGGGTCATCCAGTTTTGGTTCTTGGAGTGTAATGACCCCATTCTAGATACATTTCTTAAGGACTGCTTCAATGGGTTCATCCAAAGGAGTGTATGTGCGACCTTTAGGAAATTGTCTCATCTAATGGTATTGTCCCTGGTTATTTTGACTATTCTGATTGTTGAAAGGGACATTAGGACTATTCTGATTGTCGATGTTGTTGTTGGTTGGTGTTGTTGTTGAACCCCTTTTAGGGCCAGTACAGGACCCACAACATTTGCAGTCTTGGCATCAACAACACCATCATTTGTAACGTGTTTATTTTTTATCCAGTATTTATTCTTGTCGGTGGTTGGATTGGCATTTGTGTTTTTGGAACCATATCATAATTCTCCCTTTGCGATAAGGGCTTTCTCAATTTGGACCCCTTTTTCGACTAAATCTGTGAAGTTTGTGCAACAATGTATTTGCAATGCATATTTATGGGCCCGAGAAGTGTTTGCACGAACATATCGACCTTTTCCCATTTGGGTATATCAATATGACATCGACTAGATAGACTTCTCCACTTTTGAAAGAATGGGATGAAAGTTTCACCAGCATCCTCTTGCATGAGATTGCATAAGCTAGTGATAGAGGTATCCATGTCAATGTTGTACGCGTAATTTTTTATGAATTTTCTTTTAAGCTCATCCCATGTTTGGATATCCTTTTGAGTGGAAAACCATTCAAGGGCCTGACCTGCCAGACTTTTAGAAAAAAGTCTCATCAAGTATGTTTGTTCATAGGCGATGTCCATACAATTGGTTGCAAATTCGTAAACATGCTCAATGGGGTTTGTCTTGCCTCTATATTTTGTGAAGTTGGGTGACACATATCCCAGAGGAAATGGAGGCATGTATAAGCTCCTGTCAAATGGGTATATGTTTAGATCATATGATATCTTTGATTTCTGGCCTGATGCATATATGTTTTGGATAGTTTTCTCTAAATCTAGCAATCTTGTTTGGAGGGCATCTACAACAGGGTCATTCATGTTTCCGTACGTTGGATTTCCTGGTACACCATGTGTTCCTATTTGTTGTGGGTGAATATTGGTGTATTGTGGCGATATGGATTGTTGTGACAAGTATGATGTGTGCGGATTGGCATGTTGTTGATACTGGAAGTTATGATTGGGTGCATGTTGATGAGTATGAACGCTAGATGAGTAGGTTGGGACGTGTCCCCCAACCATGTGTGTTGTTATCTAGGGAATGTGATGACCATGAATGTTATGATGTGTTAATGATGCCATGGGTTGTGTTACTTGGCTGCCTTGTGTAAATTGTTGAGTTTTCCTAAGAGGAATGTTTGTGTTTGTACCTTGGGAAGCAATGACATTTGACTGTGTTGTCGTGTTAACGTTTTGTTGTTGTCCTTGGATAAAGATACGTCCTATGCCTCCTCCTGAAGGATTTTGTGAAATACCACTGAGCAGATATGTCGAAGTTGTGCTCATGGTAGTAGATGTAGTTGTCAAGGGGGGATTATTGTGACTTGATGATTCCCCCGTGGTATTTACTGTCATGGCATTTACTATCATGGTATTTATGGTGTTGGAGGTGTTTGGGATGTTGGAGGTGTTTGGGATGTTGGGGGTGTTTGGGATGTTGGGGGTAGCATGCACTGTCGTTGTGGTGTCAACGGAAGTATTGTTCATAGTGTTTGAAGGTTGACCACTCTGTGACATGTTATGTACGTTGTTATTAGGGTCAGGAGGTGTCAAATTTATCATTGTAATGTCAAATCCTTGTGGTAACTTAGCTCCTTGACTCAATAGTATGGCTAAGTATCTGTCTCTGTCGTAAAGGAGCATTGTTTCAATGAATTAAGAGGCCTCTGGGTCTTGTGCTATTGCCTCTAAGTTTTCCTCAAGTATTTGACCATATTCATCTTTTTGCAAGAATTGTTCAAATGCACTGTTTGATGAGGATTGCATTGTCACTGGAGGTTGATTGTTTGAATTGGAAAATGGATCGTAAAAGGTCAAGTTTGTGTCAGTTGTAGGATTATTGATAGTGGAAATGGTGTCTTGTCGAAAGTTTTGCATTTGTCGTTGTTTTTGGAGTCTCGTTTCCACCATAAATGAGATTGCTCAAATGAGAATGACAACTAATAATGATGAAATTATGCGTGATCTAAGTTTAGAATGACGACTAGGATGACTAATATTTTTGATTTTTTTGTGAATAGGATATGCAATGTGAAGACTTAAAATGCAGTGTAAGATAAGGGTACCTAAGCACTTCTAAGCTCAAACTTTGTTTTCAGTTTTGGTTTCTAAAGGACTTTGTTGAAAATGACAAGGTGAAAGGGGTCAATATGACTAGTGAATTTTCCTAACTAGACTTTTGAGTTGGAAAAAATTCACAAAAGAGGACAATGATTGAAAAAAGAGGTTTGATAACTTAGTCCAAAAGAGCCTAGTTTCGAAAACAATGATGTTGAAAATTGTGTTGGGATTTACCTAATCCTAAGGATGCAACAATGTGAACCTAGGGACAATCTAATGTTGAATGTATGCAACTAAAAAAAGAAATGAAAGATGTAACCTATGGTGATGAATGCAAACTAATGGTCAAGACTTTGAGAAATTTCAAGTTTGATTTCTGACAGAGTCTTTTTGGAAACAGTGTTTGATAGATTATTGACAAGATGAAGACTTTGGATTTGACCTTGTATGAAGTTTTAAACAGTGACAGGCAAATGTGTCATTTTAGGTGTCAGTTGCATCTCAGTTTTGCGAATGCGGCTCAGAAACAGACAAATGCGACTTAGTTTATCAGATGTGACTCAATGATAGTCAGTTGCATCTTGATTTTGCATATGTGGCTCTGAAGTGTTCAAATGCATCACGATGCATACATATGTAGTGTTTTAAATGTCAACTGTGGTTTAACAGAGCAATTGTAGTGCATAAAATCGATTGTGATTCAACATATGCGACAGTTTTGTTTCAAATTGATTTTCTTGTCATTTTGATTACAAGTTTGATCTGTTTGATATTGAATGTTTTGTTTGGAGCTATAAATGTGATAAATCTAGAAAGAACCTGACAAGCACAGTGTTTTAAAAGTAACCAAACACACATTAGATAAGCACAATCCTAGGTTAGGCCATGACAGTATTTGCTAGATTTCACGCGAGTTTCCCCAACCGCATATCTGTAGCGTGTGAATTCAGAAGCTTGGTTGCACAGGCTCCCCCTTACAATGCACTCTCTTCTCAGGCCAACCAAGCTTCCAACCCCCATGAAACTCCCATGGCGAGCTAATCACCTCTACTACAAACTGCCAAAGTGTGGATGCCTTCACACCAACCGGTGTTGTGCTAGCAAATAGAAGGATTTTGGCTTACTACACAAAAGTTTTTAATTAGGGACCCCCGTTCGAGTGGCCATACATGGGGCAAGAGATTAATCACTATTAAGGTGGCACTCCATCCTAAAGAGGTTAAGCTCAACAGGGTTTAAGGGAGTACAACTCCATCCGTATGACACATCCGCACAAGCAACCTTAGGTTTTCCCTTAAGTTTTACATTTATATACCAGTCGGGGGTAGCTTGGCTTTAGCTCCATTGCTAGTTTGAGTCTCGTTGGGGTGATGAAATCCCCAGGAAGGCCCAATTTCTAGAGTTGGTAACCATTTCTCTTACACCCAAGATCGCTTGAAAGTGCGAGGGGAGAGGATACTCCAATATACCAAATCGTGGCTAAGAACATATAAAAATGGGTCTAGGTTTTTGATCACCAAGTTTTCACAAGGTGAGAGCATACTCCCCTACCGCTTTGCAAACACATTCAAGCACAGAAAACATAGGTTTGTTTTAATTGCACCAAAATAAAATGTGAGTTACACTACTAAAAATGCAAACACATTGTTTTAGTATTTGGCCTTTGACAATCGAACCTACAAGACAATTTGTTAGTAGTTTTATCATTTGTCTTCAACCTACAAAGAGTAACTTCCAACAAGCTGCAAATCCCAATTAGTAATAGAAACCCTATGCTAGGTAGAATGTAGGAAATAAACAAGATAAAAGAAATGCAGAAAATAGCAAAAAACCGAATGCAAAATGACAAAAAAATTTACCAGACGATTGCGTCACGACAGAGCGATTGCATTGCTAAGCGTATCAGATGCATTCGAATGCTTCAAATATGGCTTTCCTAAGGTTGACTGCATCACGACAGAGTGATTGCGGCTTTTATGTTGTCGAATGCGTCGCGACGCATCAGATGCGTCATGATTTTTTTAAAAATCGGCTGCGTCGCTTTGTACCTGTACCTACAAAACAACACAAAACACAAAAAAACCATACCGAAATAACCAGAAAAATGGAGTCGGGTTCACCAATGTAACTGAGGATTTCTTTTAGGTTTGATTAGGAGTATTAGCAATAAATCAATAAAGACAATGAAACCCAAAGATCTATCGAGTACAAAGGAAATCAAATAGTAAACGGTTATACCTGTTTCTTGAAACTTCCATGATTACCTCCATAGTAGCTTCTTACTTGTTGGATTGTGTTTCCCTCAGATTCGTCGTGTGAGCAATCTGCAAATGTCAAGCCTTGAAGGATTTGTATAAAAATGTCTAAATGCCTATGACTATGACAATGTCTAAGATTTGATCAAATGAAAATAATAATTCTAATGAAAAGCCTAAGTGTGCAAGTAAATAAGTAATACGCCTATAATATGTCTACTCGTGTGTGTTGTGTGTAATTGAAAAGTGAGAGGAAAATGGCATTTTATAGAAAAATCCATTTTGAACGGACGGACAAGATTAATTCATGATGAGAACCTAAAATGAGAGGTCCAGATTAAATCTAAGAATCCCTAATTAGGGTTAGGGAAATTTCATTAATTGAACGGTCAAGATAATATCTCAGATAATTGGATCGACGATGGAGAATAAATGAGATAAATTAATTAGAAAATAAGGATTTTAAAAAATCAAGAAGATAAAGACTGCCTGATTTGTGAGATTCAAAAAATCAAGATAATAAGAGTTGGACTAAAGATTAGATTTGGAAAATCAAGAATCTGCTTGATTACTTGATTTTTGGAAGATTAGTTACTATTTTGAATTAAATTAATTCAAAATAATGATTTTATAAGATAATAAATAATCTTTTTCAGATTATTTACCAAAATGGACTGTCAGTTAAGAATGAGATGACATTTTAAATATTTTAATTTATTTAAAATGAGAGGAATATTAATTTAGGAAATTAAATAATTAAATTTAATTATTTAATTTAGAAGATAAGATTAATTAATTAAATTAATTAATCAATTCATTTAATTATGACAGTTAGTGACATATTAAATTGATAGAACAAGGGTTGGATTGAGAAAACACAATCTCACTGCTTTAAGTCCTTGTCTTGAGAACTCCTAAGGTGTTATTTCTTTCACCCTACAACCTATAGGTCCTCTACCTTTGAGGCACCCCTGGTTCACTTTAACAACCCTGCTATCATTGCAAATTTGCCGCTACCAAGTGTTATTTGGTACTCTTTCTTCACATGCACCATCTAGCCCTTATTCCTCTAAAGACTAGTCAACCTTCCATTCTGCCCAACCTTGTTGCAGGGGTGTGAGTTAGTTTAGTTGGCTTAAAAATCACTGTCAAAAGTCTAGGAAGGGTTCTTGTCCTAGCACAACCCCTCTTTCCTCTATCGCTACCTCAAAACCCTAGGGTTTTAGGAGGGCTTGTAGCCATGAACCTATTTGGTCTCTTAACTCGGGGTCTTAAGTTATCTCACCCTTCAGCTCGATGGACCCCAGAAACTCAAAAGGGCACTCTAACTCAACTCGCAGGCCATACATAGGACTGATGCTGATTTCAAGAAATTGTAGGGCTTTTCAAGCCTTTTCTTGAACATTCATAGAACTATCCTCATTCTCCAACCACCAGTTGAAATTTTGATGAATCAAGCCTCCTATCAGATCCTTGATAGGTCCCTGTAATCTTTATACACCACGCACTGAAGAATACTCATCACCCCTGTGTTGGGATTGTGCAACACTTTCTTTCCCAAACTGAGTATAACATAACTCGCCTAGGGAAAGATTCCAAACATGCTTTTTGATCTTTTTCTAATTCTTATATTTAAAATTTGTAAAAGAGAGGAGTCTAGCTCTGTTTCCATGGCCCCCATACTTCTTAGTACGGGCAGAAAACCAGCTAAGACTCCATTCTTTCTAGATTTACCAGTCAGAAATAACAGGAAAGAAAATGCAGTATGTATATGTTTAAATGAAGATAATGGAAAACTAACTTATGTTGCCACGATAAATAATCAAAATGTTTATTTTACATGCCAACTAACTAACAAAAATCTTTGTTAATTCCATTAAGACTGTTGTTACGCAGACAGGAACAGTAAGTAGATTTTTCCACCGCAAAAACACTGTTTCTACCTTATTTCCAACAAAACTGCTAGCAACAAAAAAAAAAAACCCTCTCAACATGTCAAGAGCTTTCTTTTACATCACTAGAAAATAGTTATGTTTTTTGTCTCGAGATCAAAAGTGATCAAAAGATGTGTGTTAGAAAACACACTGTGTTTTGCAATTTTTACCAAAACCTTAGGAATCAACCACACAAGTATTCCCAACTTATTCAAATTTAAACCTAAGCTCCAAAAAGGTCCTCATACACATTATCAAAGGTGTTTGAGACCTTACCAAAACATCAAAAATAAATTTAAAACCAAAACCTTCTAAATCAGTTCGCCACTAAGGACCTAGGCAGGTGCTCCTGCACCATTCTCCCCCTCTTAGCACAAGATCAATGCACTTGAGGAGATAGAAGTGATAAATCAATTCCTTGCTTCTTGAAATCTATTTCTTCAACCCAGGTAGCCTCAGATTCAGGTTTGCCTTTCCACTTGACAAGGTGTTCCACGTAGATTTTGTGCCTTGTAGACTTTTTCACCCTGGACTCTAGTATCTGCTCTGCCTCAAGCTGCTCTTGATTGGGTAGGGGTAAATTACTAATTTCCTTGAAGACCTCATGACTGTTTTGAACCTCATCACTGATTGTGCCTTTATATTTGATCAAATTAGCAATGTTGAACATCGAAGATATGCCTAAATCTGATGGTAACTCCACCTTGTAGGAATTCTTGCCATACTTGGCCAACACCTTGCAGGGACCCACTCTTTTCATTTGCAACTTGGTGTACATCCCCTTATGCAATCTGGATTTGTTGAGGTGAACCATCACATAATCACCTACTTGAAACTGTACATCTCTTCGTGACTCATCAACTTTATCCTTCAATTTTTGTGTTGCTACTGTGATTTTCTTAACCTGCTCATGAATCTCCTTCATGGTCTGACTGAAATATTCTGCATGTCCACTCCTATTCTCCATTGTTCCATGGTCTCTGAGCTCATAAATTCCTCTTGGGTGCATCCCATACACAACTTTAAATGGACTTTTCCCTGTAGTTTTGTTCACATTATCATTGTATGCATATTCAGCTTGGGAAATCACCATATCCCAGGTCTGTCCATATTCCTTTGTCAAGCACCTCAATAGATAACCTAACACTCTATTAACCACCTTTGTTTGACCATCAGTCTGAGGATGGTATGCTGATCCAAATGACAAATTTGTTCCCAATCTACTCCATAGTGTTTTCCAAAAATGGCTCATGAACTTCACATCCCTGTCAGAAACAATACTCAATGGAAATCCATGGATTCTTACAACTTCCCTGAAAAAGAGATGGGCAATATAACTTGCATCATGTGTAGTCTTGCAAGGAATAAAGTGACTCATCTTACTAAATCTATCCACAACTACAAAAACACTGTCAAAACCAGTTTTAGTCTTGGGAATACCCACCACAAAATCCATGCTCACACACTCCCATGGTCTATTAGGAATAGGCAAGGGCTGATATAACCCAGCATTGCTAGCTCCCCCTTTGGCTTTCATGCAAACAACACACTATTCTACATACTTCCTAACATCTCTTGCCAACCTAGGCCAGTAATAAAATCTTTGTACCAACTCTAAAGTTTTGTTAATACCAAAATGCCCACTAAGACTGCCACTGTGTTTTTCTTGGATCAGATTTTCCCTCATTGATCCTCTTGGGACACATAACAGATTTCCCTTGAATAACAATCCATTTTGCAATGTATACTCAGCATATTGACTATGAAAATGATTTGCAAAATCTGAACATACCTTGTAGGCTTCTGAGAAATCTTCATCCTCACCATAGAGATCTTTAAAACTTTCCAATCCAATGCTTTTCAGCTGTATCTCTTGGGCTGTCAACATCCTCCCGCTTAATGCATCTGCCACTTTATTTTGCTATCCCTTCTTGTGCTTGATGGTAAATGTAAAAGCTTGAATGTACTCCATCCATTTCAAGTGTCTATTGCTTAACTTCTCCTGGGTGTTGATGTAACTGAGTGCCTGGTTATCTATGAAAACCACAAACTCTTTGGGCAATAAATAATGCCTCCACTCCTAAGGGACTGCACTAAAGCATAAAGTTCTAGATCATAGGTGGAGTATTTTTGCTTGGCTTCATTGATTTTTTCACTAAAGAAGGTTGCAGGCCTACCTTCTTGACTAAGGACACCTCCTACTACTACTCCACTTGCATCACACTCAACTGTAAATAGTTTATCAAAACTAGGCAATAATAAGATAGGTTGTGTTGCCACTTCTTGTTTCAGCTTTTCAAACCCTTTATCAGCCTCTAATGTCCACTTAAACTTTTCTTTCTGACCACCCTTGATTGTATCTAACACTGGTGCACATATACCACTAAAATTCATTATAAACTTCCTATAAAACTAAGCCAAACCATGAAAACTTCTTACCTCAGTTGTTGTGGTTGGTGTAGGCTAGTTTAGGATGGCTTCTACCTTACTTGGATCCATCTTCAGCATTCCTTGGGATACCACAAAGCCTAGATACACAAGCTCTTGTTTGAAGAACTCACATTTTTCAAGGTTGATTGCCAACTGTTCTTCTTGGAGCCTTTTGAGTACCATCTCTACATGCTTCAAATGTTCCTCTGTTGTCTTACTGAAAATCAGTATGTCATCCAAGTAGACTACCACAAAAATCCCTATGAAATCTTTAAGCACCTCATTCATTAATCTCATGAACATGCTAGGGGCATTTGAGAGGCCAAATGGCATCACTGTCCACTCATATAAGCCATCATTTGTCTTAAAAGCTATCTTCCACTCATCACCTTCCTTGATTTTGATTTGGTGATAACCGCTCTTAAGATCTAACTTAGTGTAATACTGAGCACCTCCAAGGCAATCCATTAAATCTTCAATCCTAGGTATTGGGAATCTATACCTATTTTTTATTCTATTAATTGCTCTAGACTCAGTACAAAGTCTCCATTTACCTCCTTTTTTTGTTGCCAAAACAACTAGGACTGCACATGGGTTGATGCTCTTTTGAATTAGACCTTGATTCAGCAATTCTTCCACTTGTCTTGCCACCTCTTGGTTCTGCTCAGGGGTAAGCTTGTATGCTGCCTTGTTAGGCAATGAGGCTCCAGGTATGAAGTCAATTTGATGACTTATTGCTCTCTTGGGTGGTAGAGTTGCTGGTGTTCCATCACTCACTATGCTCTTGTATTTGTCAAGCAAGTTTTGGATTGATGCTGGTAACACTGTCTTTTTAGCCTTTTCCTCTTCTTTGGGCTGCATCATGATCACATAACCTTCATTCCCTTGGTGTAGATCCTTGATGAACTCCTTGCCACTACTCAACATGATATTAGGAACCTTGGACTGCCCTTCATCATCCTCAATCAATGATTGCAGCTTGAAGGTTTTTCCATCCTTCTTGAATTCTATGGTGTTCTCCTTTCCATGATATACAACACCTCTATCATATTGCCATGGCCTGCCAAGAAGAAGATGGCATGCGTCCATGGGTAGCACATCACAAATCAGCTTGTCTTTGTAGCCTCCAATTGAGAATTCCACTGTAACCTGCTCATTCACTAGAACACTTTGCCCTTTATTCAGCCAAGTGACCTTGTAAGGATTGGTATGAGGTACCTTCTACAATTTTAACTTAGTTACTGCCTCCTTAGAGATTATATTGTCCATAGAACCAGAATCTATAATGACCTTGCATACCTTTCCCAATATCTTGCACCTTGCTCTAAACAAAGCTCTCCTTTGCTTAGGTTCTTCCTTGACCGGTTGTCTGATCAAAACCCTATTGAACATCAGATTTTCACCTACTTTTGATTCTATATGACTAATCTCAGGTGTCTTTACACTCATGGTGTCCTCTTGTGCATAAGCTACTCTTTTCTCATTGCTAGATGAAGCTTTCTCTGGGCACCTATAAGCTGGATGACCTAGCTGATTACAGTGATAGCACTTCATGGTGGCAAAGTAGGAGTTACTTCTTCCTGCTCCTCTTCCTCTGTTTGAATCTCCTTGAGGTCCTCTTCCTCTATTAAATCCTCCTCTTGATGAGGTTTCACCTCCATGCTCAATAAGCTTTGATTCACCTTGGCTTCTTTGGTCACCACCTCTTCCTTGGTAACCTCCACATTGTCCTCTTTGATCTCTGCCTCTTCCTCTACCCTTAGAGGACTGATCATGCTTCCTTTTATTCCTTTCTTCAATCTTAATATCCAGCTGATAACATTGGTGGACTATCTTGCGGCTGAGCAAAGCCATCTCTTCTTGTATATTCCACTTCAAACCATTGAGGTATCTAGCCACTTTTAGGCTCTCATCTTCTGCCACATTTGATCTCAAACAAAGCTTTTGGAACTCTTCAATGTAGGTGTTTACATCTTGTTCTTTTTGTCTTAAACTCTGCCTCTTCTTGTGAAGTTGGATCTCATAATCATCTCGCATATATGCTTCTTTCACTTTAGCAACCATTCCTTTCTAGGTTGATATGGGCTACTTGCCTTCTTTCTCCCTTTCAGTCTAGACAAATTTCCACCAAGTCAAAGTTGATCCTCTCAACCTTCATTTTGCAACCTTCACCTTATGTGCCTCTGTAACTCCATCACATTTGAAGTGATTCTCCATTCCATCTATCCAATCCATGACCAGATCAGGATCCATCTTTCCATAGAACAATGGTATGCCCTCAAGTCCTTTTCCACTCAGGGCTTTTAATGCCTTCAAGAAAGGCTCCTCCTCCAGAATAGGGTTAGGTTCAGGGACTTTGTCCTCCTCTGCAACCTCTTCTTCCTTTGGCACTATTCCTTCCAGCCTTGCATTGTTCAATGCCTTCTCCAATTGCTCAATTCTTTCCTTCAGGGGCTTGTTGTCCTCTTCTTGCTCTTCAACCTTCTTGGCTAATTGTGCATTTGTCACCATCTTGGGCGGTTCACTTGATTCAACTTCCTCTGACATATAAGATGCTTTCCCAAATCTTTAGCTGCGCTCTGATACCAATCTAATAGAACAAGAGTTGGATTGAGAAAACACAATCTCACTTCTTTGAGTCCTTGTCTTGAGAACTCCTAAGGTGTTATTTTTTTCACCCTACAACCTATAGGTCCTCTACCTTTGAGGCACCCCTGGTTCACTTTAACAACCCTGCTATCATTGCAAATTTGTTGCTACCAAGTGTTATTTGGTACTCTTTCTTCACATGCACCATCTATCCCTTATTCCTCTAAAGACTAGTCAACCTTCCATTCTTCCCAACCTTGTTGCAGGGGTGTGAGTTAGTTTAGTTGGCTTAAAAATCACTGTCAAAAGTCTATGAAGGGTTCTTGTCCTAGCACAACCCCTCTTTCCTCTATTGCTGCATCAAAACCCTAGGGTTTTAGGAGGGCTTGTAGTCATGAACCTATTTGGTCTCTTAACTCAGGGTCTTAAGTTATCTCACCCTTCAGCTCGGTGGACACCAGAAACTCAAAAAGGCACTTTGACTCAACTCTCAGGCCATACATAGGACTGATGCTGATTTCAAGAAATTGTAGGGCTTTTCAAGCCTTTTCTTGAACATTCATAGAACTGTCCTCATTCTCCAACCACCAGTTGAAATGTTGATGACTCAAGCCTCCTATCATATCCTTGATAGGTCCCTGTAATCTTTATACACCACGCACTAAAGAATACTCATCACCCCTGCGTTGGGACTGTGCAACACTTTCTTTCCCAAACCGAGTATAACACAACTCGCCAAGGGAAAGATTCCAAACATGCTTTTTGATCTTTTTCTAATTCCTATATTTACAATTTGTACAAGAGAGGAGTCTAGCTCTATTTCCATGGCCCCCATACTTCTTAGTACAGGCAGAAAACGAACTAAGACTCCATTCTTTCTAGATTTACTAGTTAGAAATAACAGGAAAGAAAATGCAGTATGTATATGTTTAAATGAAGACGATGGAAAACTAACTTATGTTGCCACAAGAAATAATCAAAAGGTTTCTTTTACATGCCAACTAACTAATGTTATCACAGAATCTAGCAGTGCTCATTCCACGGATAACCCCCCTACGAAACTTGTCTGTTTCCTAGGATTCGTGAAGTTCAAGTACGCATAACGGAGTGATTTTCAAGCCACCTCGAAATGCGTTCCCAAGTCTCGAATAGTCAATTCGAGCATTCCCCCTTGTTCGCCTCACAAAGACCTTCGAAACGAGATCTTTCGCGACGTTTCACTGTTAGTACTTTGCAAATTACGGAAGATGCAGTAGCACTGAAAAAGTGCGCTCCTGCAGGGAAAATCCAAAAATTTGGCTAAGTCTGGAAATGTAAGGGCGCTAAAATTTAGCGCCCCTACATGAAGTGAAAATTCCAAAAAATGCAAGAGCGCTAAATTTTAGCGCCATTACATTTTTTCTCGACACTTAAACTTTTTTGAGCCTCTGGCACGTTTCTTCACAATTTCGCGTTTTTCGTCAATTGTGCCACTTTTCGTGCCTAAATTTATTGCACGACTTGAGTTAGGTTTTTAATTTTCATTTGCAAAGTT
Source organism: Sequoia sempervirens (assembly GCA_007258455.2). Lineage (NCBI taxonomy): Eukaryota > Viridiplantae > Streptophyta > Pinopsida > Cupressales > Cupressaceae > Sequoia > Sequoia sempervirens. Next base: position 21,636 of record VDFB02253661.1, on the reverse strand, counting down.
AAGTGAATGAATTCGCCACTTTTTGTTTATGTTTTATTTCTTTTGTCTCTCCTCTTGTTGTGTGTTTGTCTTTCATCTGCAAAATCACGTTTTTTGGAGATTCGCCATTCCTCTCTTCAACAAGCTTCGCGTTTTGCCCTGGTAAGACTTTCATTTCGGCTTTGTATTGTCATTTGTATATGATCTATGTTCGTTCGCGTTTTTGTTTCTTTCTTTCACGTCTTTCATTTCATTCGCGTTTTTTGTGTCTTACCCTTCGCATTCTTCTTTTTCCTAAACCTACGCTTTCTCTCCCTTCGCGTTTTCCTCACCATGTTCGCCATTCATGGTTTGCTTTCATTGCACGAGCCTTGGTGAACCTCTGCTAACCCTCGCCATTCCTTTCTTTGTTTTCTCCAAACATGTATTGTTCTACATTCGCGTTTCTTTGTTTCTCTACGCGTCCCACCCTCATTCTCCATACACGTTTCTTTCTTCCTTCAAAGATGGCGACATTTCTGTGTTCCATGTTTTGTTCATTTCTCCTCACAAACTCATATCTCTCCAACATTATATGCATCGCGTTTTTCACGCCGTTCTTCTCATATGCTTTGAAACAAACTTTGCAATCTCACAAAAGAAAAGATTTCTTGTGAAACCCTTAAGCATAAACATGGAAATGGAGACAAGTTCGAAAGCTTTCATTCTACAAGCATTTGCAAAACTCAAAGTGCCTTCGCCATTCCTCACTGCATTTGCATCTTCAAAAAATTGCCAAAATTGCAAAAGCGCCAATTTTCAGCGCTATGACATTTCAAACTTAGCAAAAATTGATCTAACACTGAAAAGTGTAAGGGCGCTAAAATTTAGCGCCCTTACACCAAAAGCAATTTTCTCAAAATGTAAGGGCGCTAAATTTTAGCGCCCTTACACTTTTTGCAGGATTTTCCCAGACCTTCCAAATGCACTCCATTTTTTACCAGTGCATCCCTGAGCTTCGTTTTTCTGCATTCGTGCATCGTTTTGCGTGCCTCACCATCCGCTCCATGCTTTTCCACCCTTGTGCTCATTTCATGCTTTCCCATGTTTCCTAACAATTGGTGTTTGTTCTGGCTAGACGGATTACAGTCTACTCTCAGAGATCATCAAGTCAAGAGTGCTCAGTGTTCCAGTTTCTTTTGATGACTGCTACGAAGCCTCCTTCTTCTTCGAAAGCAAAAAGCAAGATGAAGTACAAATATCAAGGCGTCTATCCACCAACTATGGTGCTTTCGAAAGTTGAAGAAATAAAGGATACAGAAGTTGGCCATCAAGACTTGGTTGACTTCGCAAAGTTGACAGAAATGAAGCCTCTCCCTGATTCAATGAGGGCAATCATACACAGCAATCTCCACTTGGTGGCGATGTTCCAGCTACGCATAATACTGAATTTGTTCTTCAAATTGCGTCTCATTACATCCGAGAAAGCAGAAGTGTGATTGACTCTTCCGGGCACGAGATTCTAAGACTCGACCCCGATTTCCTTTGACATCGTCTTCAAGGTTCCTCACATGGACAAATATATTGACATTTCTATATCAAAAGCACAGGAGATTTTCGATGCTGATCCTAATAAAGCCAAACAGTTGATAAATACTCAATGGCTCAAAAAGCCTAGATCGTCTGTTTCCAGATGGCCGAAAGGACTCCTGAGAAGTGACTTCAAAGATGACGTCAAGGATATGATTACGTTTCTGAGCAGAGTGAAAGGTTTGCCGGAATCATCCACCTTTCCGCGATTGGATGTATGAGTACATCAGGATCATAAGGAGGCAGAAGGTACATATTGACTGGGGTAAACAAATTAGTGATGAGATGCACGAACAGTTGATCAATGCTCCTTCTACATTGAAGTTCTACATGACTTCTTACCTGGTGTACGCAGCAGCTGTGATGAGACAATTCCTAGGTCTATCTACAAAGGGGAATCGAATGATGGTGCCTGTGTATAGATATTTCTATCAGTTGTAGCTAAAGGAGAGCTTTCACCATTTCAGACGGGTCACTGATGCTTTCTTTGCGCCCTTACTCTTCAACTTTGATCCAGCTCTGGAAAGAAGAAGAGTGTCTGATGAGGCTTATAAGGTGGTAAGTAAAGTTGTATGTATTTTTCTTCAATTCCCAACGTTTACTTACTTGAGAGTAGGTTGTTACACCGGTTGTCCCTACATGCTACCACGTTATCCTTCGGATAAGTGGGTTCTCATGGAAACATCTGACGGTGATATGGAGTCTTGAAAAGAGCGAAGGTGGGAACAGGGTTGGTTGGTGGGTTGGATGAGTTAGGGATAACATCGAGTATAGGTTTGATTTCGACTACCGAGATGTTAGAAAAAAGTTGCAAAAAGGTCACCAACACAGGTACCATTTCGAAGACATCTGGGCAGATTGCAGAGATGAAGAAGCCATTCACAAAATGGACTATTGCAGGTTGACAGTTCAACAAATCAGAGATCTTGGTATTGCTGACCTACCAAAGGATTTTGAGGATCCGAAGAAGGTGATATCATGAGCGGCGTCTATGATGACGAAGGCGTTGCTAGAGCCGTTGCACGCAATGATGGTCTGAAAAAGGTCACCCGGCATGAAGAAAAGAGGTAGACCAATCCTAATAACCACGAAGAATGGTTACACAAACATGGTCATACAATGAAAAGTTTCAGGACAGACTCAGAAGGAGAAGAGGCCGAGGCAGAAGCACGCCAACAGCAAGAACTCCGCGACAAAAACAAATCAGCGGCCGTTCCCACTTCTTCACGAAGAGGTCCAAGGATCAAGTTCACTATTGGCAAGAAAGATACCAAGGCTGTCCAAGAGACAGAGAAGCCGGAATCCCATCCATCTCGCTCTAAGGGTAAAAAGCCCACCTCAGAGGAGATAGATTCCGATGAAGAAGATACTTCAAGCGACCAATCCGCTGAAGATGAAGATTCAGCAGAAGCAGACTCCGATGCCGAAGAGGTTTCTGAAAGCGGACAAGAGTCTGATGAAGATTCTGAAGAAGGATCTGAAGGTGACTTCAAAGGTGAGCCAGAATCAGAGAGACAAGAGGGCGATCAACAGGAACCCGAGCATGATGAAGAAATAACTACTTCTCCTCCCGAGAACGTAGTTGAGGAAATCCACAGAACATCATCGCCCGTGATTTCAAACGTTCCTCATACCCCTCTTGAGTCAAGAACTCCTCCACCTCCCGTTCCCTCGTCACCTATTCCTACCACAAGCATTCCTGCAGCCGAGATATCCCCTATCCCTGCAGCATCAACCCAACTTGATACTCCTTCAGTGACAAGCATTCATACGGTTGATATACTGTCAAGCCCACCATCGTCCATTCCTAGCTTGTCTTCACCAACGTATGATATCACTTCTGAGAATGAATTCAATCGTTTCATGAATGAGTCAATGCGTGATCAACTCAATGTGTCAACTACAGGAGCGATGATGACAAACACTTCTCCAATTGTCACGATACCAATGGTGAGTTCAGATGTGACAATAACTTCAGAGGTGGCAATGGCGACTGACTTGACAGTAAATCCAGAAGTTCACACTTCTTTTCTTCCTCCTTGGCTAATATCTCAAGTGTCGAAGCGTAAAAAACAAATGATTTCTCCAGAGGAGCTCGACCTTGAAGAGATAGTTCTTCCAAAGGCCAAAGGGAAGAAGAAGGAAAAAGTATACTCGAGGCTGAATGTTGATAAGGCTGGCCACAAGTATGCTAAAATTGGCATACCACCGAATCAAGAAGGTGATGTCAATATGGAGGACTACACAGTGACAAAGGTTCAGCTTGGCAAGGTTACCAACGAAAGTGCAAAAGCCGATGCGCAAGTCACTTTGGATATCTTGGCGGGAAGGCTGGATAAAGTAGAGCAAGCTCGTAACATGTACAAACAGAGGGCAGAGCATTATGCCACTGTTGTAAAGAGACTTTCCGGTTCTCCAAGTAATGCACAACCGCTGACAGTGGTAAGTATTGAAGACCCAGCTGTCAAGAAAGCTGAGAAATTCGCCTCCAAAGGTAGAGTGTTGTATGACTTTGTTGAAAAGATCATCGAACACGGATCTCAGATAATTTTGGCTGCGGATGAGAAAACCACCAGGTTGACTGACTCTCCTGTGAGCGATAAAGAAAGAAGCGTACTTTCCGGGGCGGGGCATGGAAAAATACTGTTGTCGTGGGAAATGAAGCAATTAAAAATACGACAAGTGGTGGAGGTTGGGGTAATTCAGGCAAAGAAAAAGTTTGTAGAGATGAATCACTAAAACGAGTTCAAGTGGTTCAATCTCTCGTGAAGATCTTCACCAAGAAGTCTGGGGAGGAAGATGTTGGCCGGGCACCTTAACATTCTTGACAAGTGTCGGAGAGAGTTTTCTGGTCAACTTCTTGAGTTGTCGTATCTTCCTACCGGTCAGCGAGAAATATCCACGTCTTCAAAGGAAGCCATCCTGTGAATTTGATCGACCGGTTAGGACTTCTCGAAACCTCACGGCGAACATCATTTGTGATACAAAGGCTCATTGGACAACTGAAAGGCGCATCTTGTGAGGTGCAAAAAGGTTCACTCATCGCCATGAAGATCGATCACGAGAATTCCCACCATTGTGGATTGCCGTTAGTCCGGATGAGAAGTTCGTCACGAGGAGACTAGGAGAAATTTGAACTTCAGCCCAATGCAAAGAGGCGTGAAGCGTCCCCCTATTCTCCAGTGTTAGACATTTCCGGTGCATCCCATTATGCATCTTGTAAATATTTCTCGACATTTTCGAATGTCATTTTGTAAATTGTAATTACACCAAGTCCAAAGATGTAATATTTTCAAAACAAATTACACTTTGACTTTGGTCAAAGTTAGGTGATATTTCCTAAAATCGCTCACCTAACTCTCCCTGATTTTCTCAATCAGTTTCCTTCTTTTGCTCATCCCTCTTTCTATATAATGTGAGGGATTTTCATTGTAATTTATCTTTTAGCCTTTTGCAATGAAGTGCTGCCCTTTTGTAAGCAAATTTGTGAAACTTTGCATTCATACTTTGTGAATGAGATTCAATCAATAAAGAAAAGGATTGCAAGCCAAACTTTGCATTGGATTCAATACTTTTGTAAGTTGATTTGATTTGGTAGTGATTAGTTCGAGGAATCTGAAAGACTCTAGGTGGTTGATGTAAACTTTGCGTTACATCTATTATTTAGATTGCATTGTTATTTTGTTTATTATTGGTTGAGTGATCTATAAGACTTTGCGCTTATAATCATTTATACTTTTGCATGTTCTTGTTGGATAATCTATAAGACTTTGCGCTTATAATTATTCATTCTCTTGGATACTTTGTCGAAGGATCTACAAGACTTTGTGCTTGTAATCGTTGTGCTATTGAACTTTTGTTGGATGATCTACAAGACTTTGTGCTTGTAATCGTTCATGCTATTTGAAGAATTGTTGCGTCAAGAAGACTTTGTGCTTCTAACGTAGCAAACGGTACGTTTATGCAGATCCAACATTGATAAAGCTACGGAACGACTTTGTGCCTTCGTGAGCTTTCCATTTTTAATTTATTTGTTTGTTGTTAATTACTTCTGGTATCTCTATGCTTCGCTTTGACAAGATATAGATATTGGCATTACTGCTAGTTGTTCGTTTCCAGTTATCAAGAATTCAGAACTTCCAACACGTGAAGCATTGTAAACATCTTCTCTGAAAAAAGAGAGAAGGATGAATGTAACACACCCCCCCCACTCGGTGAATTACGTGTACATTTTGTAATTACTCGTGTGATTTACTATTGTTTCTCTTAGCAGTAAGAAGGGCGCCTCCCCTTTCCGAGAGGAGAGACTCACATCTCACATAGCTGTGGCTGAAGTCCAAGTTGTGTAATCTGTCGAAAGTTGATTACGTAATTTTCACCCAACAATTTTTTGGCGACTCCACTAGGGAACCTACATATGCAATCTAAGCCTCACGCTTCGGATTGAAGTAGATAAGTTTCCTTTTTCTTGCTGTTCTTTTGTATATTGTTAACTCTGTAAGACCCTTTGTATTCAGATCTACATTCTGGCGGACCGAATATATACAAGAGGATTGAGGGCTCAAGGAATAATAGATCCACTCTTTGAAGAGTTGTTGCAACGTGACTTTCCATTTACTCTTCCACGAGCAAGGTCACCACTGCAGCGGGCTATAAGCTTCCCTCCACGTAGCCAAAGATCTCCGATCCCAAGTGTTTGGTCAGTTTATCGCAGACGTCCTGTTCAAGCATTGTTGTGCAACCAGTTCATGGCCGCACCACCTGCAGGACCGTGGGGAAATGCTTTTGGTCCCCTCCGTTTGACTCCACCTTTACACGAACTTCCTCGTGTATCCAGGAAGCATCTTCCAAAATTTCAAGGTGATGGCAAACAACACCCCGATGAGCACATATCCGCATTCTACATAGTATGCGGCGTTCTTGGCATTGAGCACGAAGATGTTTCTGTAAGATTGTTCATTGAATCCCTTCAAGGGATTGCAGCTGAATGGTTCTTTACTCTTCCCAATGCTTCCGTCACCAATTGGGCCACTCTTCGCACTAAATTTGAAGAAAGGTTTAAGCCTGCTGAAGATTCACATGCTCTATTGGCGCAACTCACCACCATGCGTAAAGAAGCTCACGAGCCTATGCGCGAGTTTGTGGCGAAGTTCAATAAGTTGGTGACACGGATCCCCAATGATGCAAAGCCAACGGATCACAACCTGAAATGCTTCTTCATCAACACCCAATTACCTAAGGTAAGTTTCTACTTGCGTAGGGAAAATCTTGCTAATGTTGCAGCAGCCCAGCAATTGGCTACTAGTCTTGAGGACGACATGATCCTTGCTGGAGAAATTAGGATGGGAACTAACGGAAATAAGAGGATGCAAGCCTCAGGATCTTCAGCATCCAACGCTAGTACTCCCACTGCCAGCTCAAATTTCACAGATCCCATGGTCCAAAGGCTGGAAAATGAAGTTCTGTCTCTCAAGAAGCAAGTGTCAAACAACAACAATAGTAACAACTACAAAGACGTCCCTAGGAGGACTTTTCCTAACTATGCTGGCAACAAAAATCAGAATTGTCTCCCAGCACCCCCAGGACGTCTTGCTCTTGAAGCCCCGCCTGCTAACAATGCCGCTGGGTACTATGAGACTGAACAAGATGATTATGCTCAGCCCGAATATCCTGAAGAAGAAAATGCCAACCTCTTCCAAGAAGAAGAAACTGAATCGGCTGGCGACTCCAAGATCAGCTATTTGCAAATGATGGAAGAAGAAGAAGAAGAAGACGACTTGGTGACTGATACTTACGCTGTTTTTACTCGGCATCAACAAAGTGAACTTGGCAAAGCTCAAGCTGCCACTGTCCCAGAAAAGGAAAAGCAGCCCATAACGATTGCCAAAAGAGGATCTCCCCTCCCCTTGCAGCCTAAGAAAGTAGCAAATCCGCAAGTGAGTGCACCTCGTTCTTCTTCATCAACTCCCATTGTCCCTAAAGCTAATCCTCCCGTTCCAAAGACCAATGTGCCTTTCGTGAAACCAATCAGCGAAGTTACGGCTTCCAACCTACAAAGTTCTTTCCAGGCTTTCGACATTATTGACCATGCCAAGAAAACCAAGGTTCAAATGTCTGAGGCTGAATACCTCAAAGCCAACCCCGACCAATTTGACAGGCTTGTCAAGTTCGTAAATGATAAAAAGATCTCCCCAAGTCGGGATACTCCTCCTGACATCCTAGTTACTCCTAAACCCAAAGTGTCACAGAGTAACCTCGTATCTAATCCTCCAACTGCTTCTAGACGCATTGATCCATTTTTCATCTCCCTACTTGTAAATGGTTTCAAGCTGAGTAACTGTGTCATAGACTCTGGTGCGTCTGACAATGTGATGCCCGCCAAGGTAGCTACTGCATTAGGCCTTGAAATGACCAAAACTTTCAGCCGTTGCTTTTCCATGGAAAATAAGCAAGTGCCATTGATCGGTCAGATCAAAGATGCCCAATATGCATTCGCCGCATACCCGAAGAAGAAGATAAAAATGACGGTCCTCGTGGCCGATGTACCAGCTTCCTACGGTATACTCCTCAGACGCAATTTCTGCAAAGATGTTGGAGGAGAACTAAGTATGGATATGTTTGAAGCAAGAATACCAGTAAAAGGTGTGATGTAAAAGCTGATTCCTGAAAAGGAATCAAAGTTTTCAGTTGTTGAGTCCAATGATCCTAGAGCTCAGATTTTGTTCGAATCATCAGGCGTGGGAACTTACTACCTACAAACAGATGAGGTAGGAGAATCCTCAACTCAAAATGAGCTAAAAAAAGATGATACTTCGTCAACTTCAGATGAAACGTCATCAAGAGATTTTCCCCTCTCTGACCATGAATCTTTGTCAAAGGATGAAGTCTTGGATTTTGACACTGTTCCAATTGGTGATTCCAACGGTGTCTGGCTGCTCGAGTTCGATGGTAGCTGCTCTTCGACTGGTTCTGGAGCAGGAATGGTTTTCATTTCGCCATCAAGAAAGTTTTTCCCTTTCTCCTTCAAGCTGTAGTTTGATAACACCAATAACACCGCCAAATATGAAGCCCTGTTACTGGGAATGCAAGTTGCATTGAAGAAGGGTATAAAAAATCTTCATGCACAAGGTGATGCCGAGTTGATAGTATGTCAAGTGAGAAATCTCTATCAAACAAAGAATGAGAGACTCAGGCATTATCGTAATCTAGTATGGGATTCCATTGAGGAATTTGAGGCTTTTGATATCTCTGTTGTCCCCAGAGAATACAATACTAGAGCTGATTCCCTTGCAATCTCTGCCACGCTCCTGGTACCACACAAAGACTTTCAAGGTTCTACCTACACCATAGAGTTGGTTTTCCGCCCAAGTGTACCTGACAATTTAGAAAACTGGCATATTTTCAACGACGACCATCAAATTATCGCCTTCCTTGAGAAAGCTGAGAATTTTGATGAGTTGTACTTTGAGGGCAGCGATTCTCCACTTTGAGAATCTGTGTCCGATCTAGATCCTATTACAGGCGATGAATATCTGCAACTCAAGGGGAATAAGATCCCTAAAGGATTGGTATCCTTGGAGAAACTTTTTGATAAGCATGATCGCCACGTAAAGAAACAACTCTCAGATTCTGACTCATCTAATGAGGTTGAACAGATAAATTTGGGAACTGAGGCTGATCCTAAGATGGTCAACATTGGCAAATGTTGCACGGCCGAAGAAAAGAGACAGTTTACTCAGCTACTGCAGGAGTACATTAACGTCTTGGCATATTCATATGACGATCTAAAGTCATTTCGGCCCAAGGAAGTGCAACATGACATTCCTCTCAAGGTTGGTGCTTTACCTTACAAACAAAAGCAGAGGTAGTACAATCCCAAGATTTCTGGAACGATTTTAGCTGAAGTTCAAAAGATGTTGAATGCGCAGATAATATTCCCTATCCATCATTCAACATGGATAGCCAATATCGTCCCCATTCGTAAGAAGAATGGTGAAATCCGCATTTGTGTAGATTTCAGAAATCTAAATCAATTGTCTCTCAAAGACAATTACCCACTTCCAGTGATGGATCAAGTTCTACAAAATGTAACTGGATCCAAGATGCTCTCCATGCTAGATGGATTTTCTGGTTACAACCAAATTGAAGTGAATGCAAGCGATCAACACAAAACCGCTTTCACAACGCCTTGGGGAACCTTTGCGTATCGTAGGATGCCATTCGGTTTGATCAATGCCGACGCTACGTTCCAACGTGCCATGTATCTTGCTTTCCGTGACGTAATGGGTAAGTTCATTGTGGTGTACCTTGACGATCTAACGGTGTTCTCCAAGCAACGCCATGAGCATTTCTATCATTTGAGACAAACTCTAGAGAGGTGCCATTAGCACGGCATTTCCCTCAATCCCAAAAAGTCAACTTTTGGGGTGACAGAAGGTAAACTTCTTGGTCACGTAGTATCTGCTGAAGGAATTAAGATTGACTCAGAAAGAGTCAATGGAATCAAATCCCTCGCTTTGCCGTCAAGTAAGAAAGTCGTTCATTCCTTTTTCGGCAAGGTAAACTTCTTGAGAAGATTTCTTCCAGACTTTGCTGAAAAGACCCGTCACATTGTGAACATGATGAAGGGTAATGCCACGTTTCATTGGACGGCAGAAGGCAAAGCAGCGTTTGATGACATCAAGGAAGCCATCGCTCATGCGCCTGTATTGGTTTGCCCTAACTACACCAAGGAGTTTTTGATGTACAGTTATGCTTCTGAGCATACGCTATCAGCAATCTTGGTGCAGGAAAATGATGAGGGATTTGAATCCCCCATTGCATTCATGAGTTTCCCTCTAAAGAATTACGAGTTGAAATATTCTTAGATGGAAAAGCACGCTTTTGCAGTGGTGAAAGCCGTCAAGCATTTCCGGTTCTACATTTTGGGCAGTCATGTCAAAGTCCTCGTTCCAGATTCAACTGTCAAGTCTATTCTCACACAACAAGAATTTGGAACGAAAAGAGGAAACTGGATTGCTAAGATTCAGGAATATGACCTAGAGATAAAGCCTACTAAGCTGATACGTGGATGTGGCCTTTGTCAACTCATTGCAGAAAACAATCCAGGTGAGAAAATTTCAGAGGATGAGGAGGTCTCAGATGAAGAGGTTGATCCTAGTACACTTCCTATGGTACTATTCGTTAGCACCACTGATGAATGGTTTTCCAACATAGCTCACTTCCTGACATATGGAGAATGTCCTAACCACTTAACTCCGAAAGAAAAGAGGACCGTCAAGCTAAAGTCAGCTAATTTCGTCTTGTGGGATAGCGGCTTGTATAAGCGTGCGGTGGATGGAACATTTCTCAGGTGTGTTGATAAAGAGCAGCAGCAAAAGTTGCTGAAATCTTACCATGATTTGGCTTGTGGTGGGCATTTCTCAGCGCCAGTAACTGCTCACAAAATCCTGAGAGCAAAGTATTACTGGCCTACACTCTTTCAGGACACGTACTCTTGGGTGCGTAAGTGTGAACTGTGCCAACAGTTCGTTGGCCGTCCAAAATTGGCATCTTTGCCATTAAAACCTGTCGTGATTGATGAACCTTTCCAACAATGGGGTATTGATTTCATAGGTGCAGTAAATCCATCGTCAAGTGCTGGACATGTCTATGTTTTGACGGCTACAGACTATTTCACCAAATGGGTGGAAGCAATACCTACCAAGCGTGCTACTTCAGAAGTAGTGTGCAATTTCTTAAAAGAAAATATTATTTCCAGGTTCGGTGTGCCGAACAAGATTGTTGCGGACAACGCTTCTGCTTTCTCGTCAAACGAGATCACGGAGTTTTGTTTTGAGCATGGTATCACTTTGTCACATTCTTCCGACTATTATCCGCAGGGAAATGGTCAAGCGGAATCTAGTAACAAGAATCTGGTAACTATAATCCGCAAGCTGGTGGACGAGAATCAACGTTTGTGGCACAAGGCTTTGTTTGACGCTTTGTGGGCAGACAGAATAACTCCGAAGCGAGCTATCGGCATGTCTCCTTTTCAGCTCTTGTACAGATTGAATGCCGAGATTCCTATAACTTTGGAACTACCAGCCCTCAAGTTGGCTAAGGCCATTGAGGATGAGACATTTGACAATTCTGTCGATAAGCGCATCATGTATCTCTCCGAATTGGAAGAGAATCGAGTTCAGGTGGCGGACCGCATTGCGGAACACCAGGATCAAGTGAAGAAGCTGTTCGACAAGAAGGCCAAGTCTCGAGAATTTCAAGTTGGTGACCTCGTCCTCTTATGGGACAAAAGGAGAGAGCCAAAAGGTATGCACGGGAAATTCGATTCACTATGGACTGGACCTTTCCAAATACATCAGTTGCATGGTGAAAACAGTTTCGTGTTGGCATACGGAGATGGGACGCCATTTTCCCTTCCTCACAGTGGGCAACATCTCAAGCACTTTACGCAGTAAAGGAGTCGGCGTTGGTATGTAAATACTTTTTATTTTTCAAGTTCTTTTGAGTCTTTGTGTTTTGTTTTTGTCGTCGTCGTCGCCTGACTCCAAGCCCAATGGATGGATAAAGGCACTTGAATTCTGGATTTCTTCTCCCTTCATTCTTTTCTAAAGAACAACTGAAGGAAGATCCCCAGCAGGAGCCAGCTGTTATCACGGAATCTAGCAGCGCTCGTTCCACGGATAACCCCCCTACGAAACTTGTCCGTTTCCTAGGATTCGTGAAGTTCAAGTACGCATAATGGAGTGATTTTCAAGCCAACTCGAAATGTGTTCCCAAGTCTCGAATAGTCAATTCGAGCATTCCCCCTTGTTCGCCTCGCAAAGACCTTCGAAACGAGATCTTTGCGACGTTTCACTGTAAGTACTTTGCAAATTACGGAAGATGCAGTAGCACTGAAAAAGTGCGCTCCTGCAGGGAAAATCCAAAAATTTGGCTAAGTCTGAAATGTAAGGGCGCTAAAATTTAGCGCCCCTACATGAAGTGAAAATTCCAAAAAATGCAAGAGCGCTAAATTTTAGCGCCATTACATTTTTTCTCGACACTTAAACTTTTTTGAGCCTCTGGCACGTTTCTTCACAATTTCGCATTTTTCGTCAATCGTGCCACTTTTCGTGCCTAAATTTATTGCACGACTTGAGTTAGGTTTTTAATTTTCATTTGCAAAGTTAAGTGAATGAATTCTCCACTTTTTGTTTATGTTTTATTTCTTTTGTCTCTCCTCTTGCTGTGCGTTTGTCTTTCATCTGCAAAATCACGTTTTTTGGAGATTCGCCATTCCTCTCTTCAACAAGCTTCGCGTTTTGCCCTGGTAAGACTTTCATTTCGCTTTGTATTGTCATTTGTATATGATCTATGTTCGTTCGCGTTTTTGTTTCTTTCTTTCACGTCTTTCATTTCATTCGCGTTTTTTGTGTCTTACCCTTCGCATTCTTCTTTTTCCTAAACCTACGCTTTCTCTCCCTTCGCGTTTTCCTCACCATGTTCGCCATTCATGGTTTGCTTTCATTGCACGAGCCTTGGTGAACCTCTGCTAACCCTCGCCATTCCTTTCTTTGTTTTCTCCAAACATGTATTGTTCTACATTCACGTTTCTTTGTTTCTCTACGCGTCCCACCCTCATTCTCCATACACGTTTCTTTCTTCCTTCAAAGATGGCGACATTTCTGTGTTCCATGTTTTGTTCATTTCTCCTCACAAACTCATATCTCTCCAACGTTATATGCATCGCGTTTTTCACGCCGTTCTTCTCATATGCTTTGAAACAAACTTTGCAATCTCACAAAAGAAAAGATTTCTTGTGAAACCCTTAAGCATAAACATGGAAATGGAGACAAGTTCGAAAGCTTTCATTCTACAAGCATTTGCAAAACTCAAAGCGCCTTCGCCATTCCTCACTGCATTTGCATCTTCAAAAAATTGCCAAAATTGCAGAAGCGCCAATTTTCAGCGCTATGACATTTCAAACTTAGCAAAAATTGCCTAACACTGAAAAGTGTAAGGGCGCTAAAATTTAGCGCCCTTACACCAAAAGCAATTTTCTCAAATGTAAGGGCTGAATTTTAGCGCCCTTACACTTTTTGCAGGCTTTTCCCAGACCTTTCCAAATGCACTCCATTTTTGACCAGTGCATCCCTGAGCTTTGTTTTTCCGCATTTGTGCATCGTTTTGCGTGCCTCACCATCCGCTCCATGCTTTTCCACCCTTGTGCTCATTTCACGCTTTCCCATGTTTCCTAACAATTGGTGTTTGTTCTGGCTAGACGGATTACAGTCTACTCTCAGAGATCGTCAAGTCAAGAGTGCTCAGTGTTCCAGTTTCTTTTGATGACTGCTACGAAGCCTCCTTCTTCTTCGAAAGCAAAAAGCAAGATGAAGTACAAATATCAAGGTGTCTATCCGCCAACTATGGTGCTTTCGAAAGTTGAAGAAATAAAGGATACAGAAGTTGGCCATCAAGACTTGGTTGACTTCACAAAGTTGACAGAAATGAAGCCTCTCCCTGATTCAATGAGGGCAATCGTACACAGCAATCTCCACTTGGTGGCGATGTTCCCCACAGCTGCGCATAATACTGAATTTGTTCTTCAAATTGCGTCTCATTACATCCGAGAAAGCAGAAGTGTGATCGACTCTTCCGGGCACGAGATTCTAAGACTCGACCCCGATTTATTTGACATCGTCTTCAAGGTTCCTCACATGGACAAATATATTGTCATTTCTATATCAAAATCACAAGAGATTTTCAATGCTGATCCTAATAAAGCCAAACAGTTGATAAATACTCAATGGCTCAAAAAGCCTAGATCGTCTGTTTCCAAATGGCCGAAAGGACTCTTGAGAAGTGACTTCAAAGATGACGTCAAGGATATGATTACGTTTCTAAGCAGAGTGAAAGGTTTGCCGGAATCATCCACCTTTCACGATTGGATGTATGAGTACATCAGGATCATAAGGAGGTAGAAGGTACATATTGACTGGGGTAAATAAATCAGTGATGAGATGCACGAACAGTTGATCAATGCTCCTTCTACATTGAAGTTCTACATGACTTCTTACCTGGTGTACGCAGCAGCTGTGATGAGACAATTCCTAGGTCTATCTACAAAGGGGAATCGAATGATGGTGCCTGTGTACAGATATTTCTATCAGTTGGAGCTAAAGGAGAGCTTTCACAATTTCAGACGGGTCACTGATGCTTTCTTTGCGCCCTTACTCTTCAACTTTGATCCAGCTCTGGAAAGAAGAAGAGTGTTTGATGAGGCTTATAAGGTGGTAAGTAAAGTTGGATGTATTTTTCTTCAATTCCCAACGTTTACTTACTTGAGAGTAGGTTGTTACACCGGTTGTCCCTACATGCTACCATGTTATCCTTCGGATAAGTGGGTTCTCATGGAAACATGCAGACAGCTGATGTCAGTGCAGAAAGAACGAAGAAACAACCACAAGCGTGGATTCAAGTTCCCACTGACCATCGGCAGATATACTATCCAAACTGCACAAAAAGCTAAGTCTGTCTATGCTGAGATGCAGATCATGACCATCAAAACCTACAGGTATAGGTTTGATTTTGACTACCGAGATGTCAGAAAGAAGTTGCAAAAAGGTCACCAACACAGGTACCATTTTGAGGACATCTGGGCGGATTGCAGAGATGAAGAAGCCATTTGCAAAATGGACTATTGTAGATTGACAGTTCAACAAATCAGAGATCTTGGTATCGCTGACTTACCAGAGGATTTTGAGGATCGAGGTGATATCATGAATGCTGTCTATGATGAGCAAGGCATCGCTAAGAGGCCATTGCCTGCAATACAGTGGTCTAGGAAAGAGGTCACCAGCATGAGAGAAAGGCTGAGACCAATCTTAGCCAACACAGAAGAATGGTTACACAAACATGGTCATACAATGAAAAGTTTCAGGACAGACTCAAAAGGAGAAGAGTCCGAGGCAGAAGCACGCCAACAGCAAGAACTCCGCGACAAAAACAAATCAGCGTCCATTCCCACTTCTTCCACCGAAGAGGTCAGGATCAAGTTCCTTTGTTGGCGAAGATACCAAAATTTGTCAAGGAGCCGGCCGGAATCCTATCCATCTTTCGCTCAAGAATTAAAAGCCACCCTCGGGAGGATGGGTCAGATGAAAGAAGATGCTAAAGCGGTAATCCGAGCGAAGATGAAAGGTCTGTGAAGCGGAACTCCCGATGCGAAGGTTTACGGCGGACAATAAAGAGTCTGATGAAGATTCTAAAGAAGGATCTGAAGGTGACTTCGAAGGTGAGCCAGAATCAAAGAGACAAGAGGGTGATCAACAGGAACCCGAGCATGATGAAGAAATAACTACTTCTCCTCCCGAGAACGTAGTTGAGGAAATCCACAGAACATCATCGCCCGTGATTTCAAACGTTCCTCATACCCCTCTTGAGTCAAGAACTCCTCCACCTCCTGTTCCCTCGTCACCTATTCCTACCACAAGCATTCCTGCAGCTGAGATATCACCTATCCCTGCAGCATCAACCTAGCTATATACTCCTTCAGTGACAAGCATCCATACGGTTGATATACTGTCAAGCCCACCATCATCCATTCCTAGATTGTCTTCACCAACGTATGACATCACTTCTGAGAACGAATTCAATCATTTCATGAATGAGTCAATGCGTGATCAGCTCAATGTGTCAACTACAGGAGCGATGATGACAAACACTTCTCCAATTGTCACAATACCAATGGTGAGTTCAGATGTGACAATAACTTCGGAGGTGGCAATGGCGACTGAATTGACAGTAAATCCAGAAGTTCACACTTCTTTTCTTCCTCCTTAGCTAATATCTCAGAATTAATGAGAAGCATAAAAAGCAAATGAATTTCTCGGAGGAGCTGACCTTGAAGAGATAGTTCTTCAAAGGCCAAGGGAAGAAAGAAGGCAAAAAGTATACTAAATTTGTGAATGTTGATAAGGCTGGCCACAAGTATGCTGAAATTGGCATACCACCGAATCAAGAAGGTGATGTCAATATGGAGGACTACACAGTGACAAAGGTTCAGCTTGGCAAGGTTACCAACGAAAGTGCAAAAGCCGATGCGCAAGTCACTTTCGATATCTTGGCAGGAAGGCTGGACAAAGTTGAGCAATCTCGTAACATGTACAAATAGAGGGCAGAGCATTATGCCACTATTGTAAAGAGACTTGCCGATTCACCAAGTAATGCACAACCGCTGACAGTGGTAAGTATTGAAGACCCAGTTGTCAAGAAAGCTGAGAAATTCGCCTCCAAAGGTAGAGTGTTGTATGACTTTGTTGAAAAGATCATCGAACACGGATCTCAGAGAATTTTGGCTGCGGATGAGAAAACCACCATGTTGGCCAAGCTCACCACAGAGCTTGATAAAGAAAAGAGTGTACTTTCCCAGGAGCGCAGAGACATGGAAAAATGCCTGTTGTCATGGTCGAAAATGAAACAGGTAAAGCTCAGCAAATTGGTGGAGGTTGGGGTAATTCCCGACAAAGAAAAGTTTGTAGAGGTAAAAGAATCACTAAAACACAGGATTCAAGTGGTTCAATCTCTCATTGAATATCTTCACCAAGTACAGGAAGATGTCGACGGGCACCGCAACATTCTTGACAAAAGTATCAAAGAGTTTCCTGGTCAACTTCTTGAGGACAATCGTATCTTCCTACCGGCCGCAGAAATATCCCTAATCTTCAAGGAAGCCATCACGAATTTGATCGACAGTTCAGACTTCTTAGAAGCCTCGCTGAACATCATTTGTGATACAAGGCTCACATTGGACAACCTGAAGATGCATCTTGATAGGTGCAAAAAGGTTCACTCATCTGCCATGAGATCGATCACGAGAATTCACACCATTGTGGATTACACCGTTGGTCAGGATGAAGAAGTTAGGTCGCGAGGGAGACTAGGAGAGGGTGAAGACCCCGGCCCAATGCAAAGAGACGTGAAGCGGCCCCCTATTCTCCAGTGTTAGACATTTCGGTGCATCCCATTATGCATCTTGTAAATATTTCTCGACATTTTTGAATGTCATTTTGTAAATTGTAATTACACCAAGTCCAAAGATGTAATATTTTCAAAACAAATTACACTTTGACTTTGGTCAAAGTTAGGTGAGATTCCTAAAATCGCTCACCTAACTCTCCACGATTTTCTCAATCGGTTTCCTTCTTTGCTCATCCCTCTTTCTATATAATGTGAGGGATTTTCATTGTAATTTATCTTTTTAGCCTTTTGCAACGAAGTGTTGCCCTTTTGTAAGCAAACTTGTGAAACTTTGCGTTCATATTTTGTGAATGAGATTCAATCAATAAAGGAAAGGATTGCAAGCCAAACTTTGTGTTGGATTCGATACTTTTGTAAGTTGATTTGATTTGGTAGTGATTAGTTCGAGGAATCTGAAAGACTCTAAGTGGTTGATGTAAACTTTGCGTTACATCTATTATTTAGATTGCATTGTTATTTTGTTTATCATTGGTTGAGTGATCTATAAGACTTTGCGCTTATAATCATTTATACTTTTGCATGTTCTTGTTGGATAATCTATAAGACTTTGCGCTTATAATTATTCATTCTCTTGGATACTTTGTCGAAGGATCTACAAGACTTTGTGCTTGTAATCGTTCGTGCTCATTGATACTTTTGTTGGATGATCTACAAGACTTTGTGCTTGTAATCGTTCATGCTGTTTGAAGAATTGTTGCGTCTAAGAAGACTTTGTGCTTCTAACATAGCAAACGGTACGTTTATGCAGATCCAACATTGATAAAGCTACGGAATGACTTTGTGCCTTCGTGAGCTTTCCCTTTTTAATTTATTTGTTTGTTATTAATTACTTACGGTATCTCAACCCGGCTTTGACGAGATAGAGATATTGGCATTCGCTAGTTGTTCGTTTCCGGTTATCAAAATTCCGAACTTCCAACCGTGAAGCATTGTAAACATCTTCTCACGAAAAAGAGAAGGATGAATGTAACACACCCCCACTTTCAGGTTCGTGTACATTTTGTAATTACTCGTGTGATTTACTATTGTTTCTCTTAGCAGTAAGAAGGGCGCCTCCCCTTTCCGAGAGGAGAGATTCACATCTCACATAGCTGTGGCTGAAGTCCAAGTTGTGTAATCTGTCGAAAGTTGATTACATAATTTTCACCCAACAACTAACAAAAATCTTTGTTTATTCCATTAAGACTACTGTTACGCAGAGAGGAACAGTAAGCAGATTTTTCCACCACAAAAACACTGTTTCTACCTTATTTCCAAAAAACTGCCAGCAACAAAAAAAAACTAACCCTCTCAACATGTCAAGAGCTTTCTTTTACATCACTAGAAAATAGTTAGGTTTTCTGTTTCGAGCTCAAAAGTGATCAAAAGATGTGTGTTAGAAAACACACTGTGTTTTGCAATTTTTACCAAAACCTTAGGAATCAACCACACAAGTATTCCCAACTTATTCAAATTTAAACCTAAGCTCCAAAAAGGTCCTCATACACATTATCAAAGGTGTTTGAGACCTTACCAAAACATCAAAAAGAAATTTAAAACAAAAACCTTCTAAATAAGTTTGCCACTAAGGACCTAGGCAGGTGCTCCTACACCATAAATAAATAAATAAAACTTATTTATTTAATAAGCAGGAAGAAATATATGATGAAGGGTAATTAAATAAACTAAGAAATTTATTTAATTATGGGAAGACTTAGACAATTAATGACGTATTTAATAAATAAATAAAATTTATTTATTTAATAATCATGAAGAATAAAAGGACATGAATTACTTAAATAATTATGAATTATTTAATCAATAGTCGAATGTGGACCAAGGACATAATTAAATTTTATAATTATGCTAGGATGAAAGTGGTAAAAATGAAGCTTGCAGGCCTAGGTCATTTTTATGTGTCTACAACTACAATTTACCATAAAATGAATGTAGAGGATAAGACTGACTAGGATTGTGAATAGTTATATTTTGTAAGGGATACATCCCCAATTACATGTATATGTATATGATATTATTATTTTTTAAGAAGTGAGAAGGAATAGAAAGAGAAATATATAAGACAGAGATATTAAGAGAAGAATACCTTGTATCATATGTTATATATTAATAGATATTAATATACATAAACGAAGTTGATGGTTATGTTGTATATTATTATTTAAATTATGTATGATGAATGCTTAATATTTGATAAGATAATTCACCTTAGTGTTTTACATTGCAAACCCTCTAATTATTCTCTTATTTTTGTCAAGGGTGCAGAAACACAATACTTAAGATTACTAGGGCTCAAAAATCCAGTCATTTTCTCACTTTTCTTGCTAACAATACTAACAATTATTTATGTTTAATTTTCATTTGAGTCCCTCATTTATTTCATATATCTTGGTAAAATCATAAAACTTGAATAAATATACATAAAAAATTATATAGACATTGGAAAATCTCTCTTACATAGAGCTAATTGCATAGGGTAAGCGCAAAAATATGGGGGACCAAAAAGAAGTCTTAAGTGGCCACTTTTTTTCTAAAATCAAGAAAGACTGGCCTTGGATGAGAAATTGAAGATATTTACACTCAAAATATGAAGATGCAACAAAAACAAGAATCGTAGTGCTCTAAATCTACTTTATAAACTACTTTTTTTTAAATGGTAGAGATTAAGGGGTTCAAAAAGGGGGGCCACACAAATTGCTCATGTTTCTTACAAAAACATAGCATAGTGTCTAGTGTAGCCCCTCTAAAATGTTAAACTTTTTTATTATTTTAAAAATCACTTCGATGAGAAATTAGCTAACACCATGTAGTTTATTCTTGATTTTTCTACTACTTTTTTAATGAATATAAGTTTTTTACTAATTTTCAAGTGGACACATCCTTAAAAACCAAAAATTAAGTGTACTCCCCCCTAAAAATTCTAAAAATTGATCAAAAATTATTTTTTTGAATATGTGTAGAATGGAATCTAGTTTCTAAAAATGTAATTTATTTAAAATTTCAATGAATGGTTAAAAAATAAAGTCAAAAATACCCCACATTGGTTTTTGACAAAAAATGGATACACTAACAAAAGAAATTAAAGATGAAAGCCTTAAAATACTCAAAACATGAAATTTAATTACATGGTTAGATAGATAAGAGAGCTTAACATTATCATGGTTTTTTTTTATTTGACATTGAAACATGTGCAAACCTGATGGGGAGTGCACTCGAGATTATGTTAATTTTTTTACAATTTACAAAAACATGTCTTTGGATGTTGAAAAGTCACTTCAAGCCATTAGGTTGGAAGCCCGAGGCAAATCTAATCCAAAGACTTGGAAATTTCCAAAGCAAATAAAAATGTAAATGCATTTTATTTGAATGCTTTCACAAAATGTGAGTGCATTATAATGTGCTCGTGTTATATGTTGCTTTAAAAAAAAATCTTTCTTTTTTCTTTCTCTATCTCTTTCTCCTTCTCTTTCAGTGAAGCTATGTACATGAAATAAACATTTGTTATATATGTTAAAATTTATATATGGACTTTTACTTTCTTATACTTTAAGTTATATTTCATGTATATAGTTTTAAGATGTTTAAGAGTGGTTTCAAATATTTAGGAGTTATAATGCAAATTCTAGTTTTTGAAAGATCTTATAATTTTCAAACTT
Source organism: Sequoia sempervirens (assembly GCA_007258455.2). Taxonomy (NCBI): domain Eukaryota; kingdom Viridiplantae; phylum Streptophyta; class Pinopsida; order Cupressales; family Cupressaceae; genus Sequoia; species Sequoia sempervirens. The sequence goes on along the minus strand of VDFB02253661.1, from coordinate 415 downwards.
AGTCAAATTTTAGTAATCGGCAAGTTGCATCATCTCTCTCTCCCCCCCTCTCTCTCCCTCCCTCTCTCCATCCTTCCCTCTTTACTTCTCTCCATCTCACATGCCCCCCCTCTCTTTCTCTACTTCTCTCTATCTCAACTCTCTTTCTCTCTCTCCTTCCCTACCTCTCTATCCCTCCCTCCTTCACTCTCTACTTATATATATCTCTCCTCTCCCTCTCTCTCTCCATCTCTATTTCTCTCTTTATCCACTCTTTGTCCCTCTATCCATCTCTTTCTCTCTTCATGTAGGAAGAGGTAAGTAGAGAGAGGTAAATGAGAGACAAGTAGAGAGGGAGAGGGGAGATGGAGAGTAGATGGTGAAGGATGAAAGGAGGTAGGGAGAGAGAGAGAGAGAGGGAGAGGAGTGATATGGA
>VDFB02253660.1:0-18739 GCA_007258455.2 Sequoia sempervirens | reverse complement strand
CTATGAGAAGAGTCATTGTCGGAAGAATGCTTCTTCTTCTTCTTCTTCTTCTCCTCTTTACAATCCTTTTGGACATGACCAGGTTGCCCACAGTTCCAGTACTTCACCTTGGAATTCTTGCTAGGAGACTTTGATCTCCCTTCTGATTTCGATTTGGACTTCTTGTCCTTCTTTTTTCCTTTCTCTTTCGACCTTCCTCTAATAGCAAGGGCCTCCTTCGCCATCTTAGAAGATTTATTTCTCATTTCTTCTGATAACAAATAAGCAACAACATATTCCATCTTGAAACTAGATGTTGTACTCCCAATAGCCATCACAAGGTGATCCCATGAATCTGGCAAAGAACACAATATCAGTATACATCGATCCTCTTCATCAGTCTTCACACCAACAGATGTTAACTGTGCAATCAACATATTGAATGCGTTCAAATGATCAGCAACAGACCCTCCTTCCTGCATTCTCAAATTGTACAACTTCTTCCTTAGGAATAGTTTATTCACCAAAGACTTCCCCTGATAAATAGATGCCAGTCTCTTCCACAAGGAAGATGCAATCTTCTCTTCATGCACATTCAGAAGCACGAAGTCTGCCAAACAGAGCCTTATCAGCCCCTTAGACATTCTATCTACAAGGTCCCAATCTTCTTGCTTCATGCCTGTAGGTTTCACTCTAGACACAGCAATCCACAGATCACGATCCACTAAGAGATCCTCCATCTTAAGTTTCCACAACTCAAAATTGCTGCCATTGAACTTCTCTATTTCAATCTTTCCTAATGTGCTAGCCATCTCAATCTGTAATTAGAAATTAACAAAATTCTACATGACTCCCATTGAATAGAATTGACCACCAACAGCGTGCCATGGGAGAAAGTAACTTACCTGTAGAGCGGACTCACATTACCACTTGTAAGAGAGCTAGATCGCGAGGAGCTTAACTCTAACATCAAAGGCAACCCAGGAAGAATGTAGAGATGCCTTTTAAATTTTACAATTACAGTCCAATTAAGATGCACTTTGAAGTAAATAGCAGAAACAGAGAATTAGACAAACATAGATGAACACCAGATTTACGTGGGAAAACCCTTACAGAAAAAAAACCCACCACACCAAGAGAAGTCACTTTGTATTACAGTAACAAATAATTACATACAGAGTTCTAACTTATCTTTCTGATGTCAGATTACAGCAGCTTTCACAATGATCAAACTTGTACAAGAATCTTCAAGTTACAATCTTTTCAGAACAAAAATCACTCTGATTATACAACCACACAACAATCTGTCGATCCTTCGAATCATCTAACCATCGAACCCCTCACAATCTGCGATCACAGAGTATAACCATGTCGCCCTTGTCTGTCGAGCTTCCTCTCAGTAACGACTGCAACAGTCCAACTACTAGTAGTTCCCATTCGGCTCCTCTAATTGGTCCATGAGACACCACATAGGAAAGTCAAATGGTCAAAGGGCTTCAATCTGTGTTGGCATATCGGTGAGACACTGACCATGTCTCCCTGATGCCAAAATAGTCAGCATTCGATATCACCAAGAGTCGTTTCCATTGGCAAGAGGTTATATCGCTATTCACAAGTCACAACGACTTCATTTTTCCTTTCGGCAAGACTATCGATCTTCGGTGAGATCACATATCGATATTCAAAGTCACACTGAAGAGTCATTATGTCGGCAGGATATACTGCTCTCGCTAGGACCTCACACCGAGCTTTCAAGTTATTCTTAATGCATCCACCAGTCGGTGAGACTCGTCACTTTTTCTAGGACTTCATACTGGGGTCCTAAGTCATACCAAAACATTAACATTTCCATCGGCACCCGTCTATCACTAAGACATTCAACTGTCACTAAGAGGTTTCACCAAGATCTCTTATGTTACTCCAAAGCCATCAATAGTCGCCAAGACTAGCATCCTTCGCTGAGAGTTTACTCTAAGATCTTTATGTTACATCAAGCATCAAATGGTCTGCAAGACTTACATCCCTCACTGAGAGTTCTTACCGCAATCTCCAAGTTACCCCAAGATCACCGTTTGGCAAGACATTCACACATCGTTAAGACTTCTTATCGATAGAATATAAGATACACCGAAGACCACAAAAAGTAACATACTGTCGGTGAGACATATTACTCGATAAGACTTCTCAACGAGCCACCATGGGTTATCCCGATGACTCCAATGTATTTCCCCATCAGCGAGACCTTTCTATTGTCGCTGGGACTTCTTCCCGAGCTACGCCTTTCGGCCAAGGGTCTCCCCGATAAGTGATACGTATGGCCTATCGGCCAGAGATCTCCACGCGGTAAGAGGTCACACCGAACACAACATGTCACACCGAAGACTCCAATGTCAAGACTTATGCAAGGTCACAACGACCTGTACAAAACATAAGGCTACAATCTGTTCATCGGCCAGACATAGCAGATGTCACACCGACTTGGCTCCAATAGAGGTTATAGCCTGTGATGATTTAGGCATATATTTCCAATAGTCTCAACATTGTTGGTCTAGATGGTGATGGGGTAGAAATTGTTGGCTATGTTATCAAGGTGGTGAATGAAGGTAGAGTGGTGGATATGTTGTGCTGAGAAAAGGGTGTCCCACTTAGGATTAGAAATTAGTTGGATGTGTATCCCATGTGTCACTCACTTGGAGATAATCCCCCTATAGCTAAGCATGACCATGGTCTCTTTCCTACAAAACTAGGGGAAGAAGAAAATTCTATATTAATTTAAAAAAACATTTTTTATTTAAAATGATAGTCATACCCATGCCACCAACTGATGCAATCCATATAAGATGGCACATAATATTTCATTAAATATACCATTGGAGCTTATGAGGTCTATAATGCATATGACCTAAAAAATCATATATGATGGACTATACATAACATACAATACAAACCATAGGGGTCCATACAAGTGTGTGGAATTTTCTAATAATTTTTTGCAAACTCTCTAAAAATGGCCAATTTTTTAATAATCCAAAACCTATCAATTTTTATATACCAATTTATAATTTTTTCAACCTTGTGGACTTAATGGAGAGGTCTATTTCTTAAAATTTATTTATCAAAAATTTCTATTGTAAACACTTCTAAATTGAGAAGTAACTTGTGCATCTCTAGCTTTGATATAGTGTAAGAGTCACACAATAGATTCAAGTAGCTACAATGACCTTTAAAAAAAACAACCTTCTATAAGAGAGTAGCAAAGAATAAATGATAGATACTATAATGTAATAAGATATAATAGGATAGAATAGGATAGTATATATATAATGTATAAGAGGGGTCTTGATTGTATAGGAAAGGTGAAAGATAAGACAATAGATGATTACAACAAGGTGTCACAATTGTATGGCATGAGACATAAAATATAAGTGATCTAAAAGTGCCCTAAGTAAACTTAAATAACTATACTAATTAAACTTAAAAGTGTGAATGGAACTTAGATGGGAACCAAGTAGTTAATGTACCTTATTCACACCAAGAATTCATAGATTTGTTCATTAAATCTCCTTCCCTCTTATGTACTCTAACTTTACTTTTTTATTGGCTTCACCTTTATTGTGCTTCTCTTATGACATGTGATAGTGATTTTCATGATATAATGATGTTTTTTTTTTTAATCACTTTTTCTCTAGTTCATCATAACCTAATGATGAGATATGTCATAATTAAATGTGACATATTTTTTTCTCCCTCACATGATTGAAAAATGCTTCATTATAAACTTGTTGATTTAATCATGCATTTTTGTATGATGTTATTCCAGTTGAAGTATTAAATATTTGTGAACCTATATGATACATGTTAGTGTGAATAATTGTCTTGTACCTAGATAATTCACTCACTAGGTAATTAAAGGACATATTCACATGTTACGTTTACTTAGGAAATTTTTTTCTTTCTAGAAGTCTTAGTTGGCATTTCTAAAACTTATCTTATCTAGCTAGTATGCATCATTTCCTAGGTGATTAGGTTGTTGGTTGTCTCATGTCATAGGATTATGACATTTATCAACATCATGTTCATTACTACATTTCAACATTTCCTTTATAAGCAAGGCATCTCTTGGACATTTGCATATCAATTGAACCATTAATCAATCTTGCATTGTGAAGCAAGCTTTCTTGCCATTCTCTCTCTTGTGGAAGTGGTTTTGGTCTAGCAACTGATCTTGAGGGTGTTGGGGAGTCACCATTTACTCCCACATGGTATCAGAGCTCTCTCAGGTGTTGCAGATTCCTTCCCAGATTTGAGGGTATTGTGTTGGCTTGAAGATATTTGCTGGATGTAGATTGGGGTTTCAATAACCTTACGATTGAGATCAGAAGGTTCCGCAGACGAATTTTGACTATAAATTCGTCAATTTTGGGTAAAGTTATTTTTGAGGCAAGACAAAAAAAAATCGCTGGGACAGCCTCCCAAGCGGTACGATTTTTTTTACTTTCGCAAAAATATATTTTGTAAAATATTTTCTGCGATATTTTCTAAAAACTTGGGGCAATTTTTTGTATTTCGGGCTATGGTTTTCATATAAATTTTTTGGGCAAAAATTATTAATTTGTTGGGAAGAATATTCTGTACCCTTGTCTGCGTATATCCTGGCGTCATATTGTATTTCGCAGAGTTTGGTCGGCGTTTGTTTATTCAACAGGGCATTTAGTTTCCGGTCCGTAATTGATCAATGGACTGGTACCGGTTGTCCCATCATTGGCCGGAGTCCTTTCCTGTAAAATCGACGTCCTCTCTGCGGTCATCGGCGATTAGTACAGAGGGTACTTCAGCATATTCTTCTCCATTATCGGCGGTACTGTGTCATTTCTCCGGCCTGGTACGATCTCCGGTCAACTTGGAAGCCTGCGTCATCGGGTTATTCATCGTCATTGGCATATTGTATGGTACCTTCGGCCAGCATAATACCTGCATCACCCTTGGTACGCCAGTCAAATCCATCGCAGTCGCATCGGCGGGTACTGAGCTTTTAACAAGCTGTCAAGGTCGCTGTCACAGTCGCATGGTCCGTGGTTTTTGTCAGCGGTCTGTGCGGCATCGGCACTGTCTATCCAGCGCCAGGAATGCACCGGGGTGGACATGGCCATGCATCATCTAGCATACAAGTACGGGGCGGTTATTGATTGATGTGACTGCAAAAAACTCACCTCACCTTCATAAAAATGCTAAAATGCAGAGATGTAGCATTGCCAATTTGGGTGCTGTGTCAGGTGGGTCCCTCCTAATTTCACTGTTTTCCCAATTTCCTTAACCTTACTCTTTTCTTAGTTTCCGTTCTGTAGCTCCTATTAACCGTGCAGTTTCATCAAGTATTCAATAAATTGCATAAAAAATGGTAGAGTTGTTGAGCCGTAACTATCGCGGTTTTCCTTTCAAGTGTATGCAGAATGGCTTCGCGCGGTTTCAGATGCACAATGTTTTTTGTGTAATTGAAATGTATTTAAGACTTCTATCTTAATTTCATGCTGCAAGAAAAAGGGTTTCGTGAAGTATTTCTTTAGCCAATATTTATGCCGGAAAACTCTATGAAGGCGGAGGGCATTAAGTATAATTTATGATTTTTTAAAATTTATATATTATTAAATTAAATAAATAATGGTTATGTTGTATTTATTTTTGGTTTTTCATTTAATAAATAAAATAATTTTTAGTTAGTTAAATAAATAAATAAAATTTATTAATAAATTTTGTATTTATTAATATGTTTTTGTGTATTATAAAAAATTTATATTTTTATACATCTATAAGTAATTTTTACATGAAGATTATTTTTTGAAAATAAGGTTAAATTAATAAAATAATATATTTATAATTTAGTATAAATTAATAATTACAAATTATGTTTAATTTTGTAGATTAATGTATTTTGGTATTAATGTGAAATTATGAGTAAATATAATGGATAAAAATATTTAATTTTATGATTAGAGAATGATGGATTATTCAATAGGTATTTGTGAGTTATCTTAAAAAAAATTGTTATGAAAAATTATTAACAAAGATTTAAAACCATTAAAAATTGTGGCATTTGAATTGCATTGAATAATTGTAATGCTAGATTTTTAACTTTATAGTGGAATTATCAAATAGGGGGGAAACTTTTCAGATTGTTGAGGGAACCTTTGGGGCAATGCAAAAACTAAAACTTGAATGAAACATCAAGAAATAAAAGAAATAAGTGTGACAAAAGAGGGCCACGATTTGAATCCACTATTAAACCTTCTCAACTTGCAATTCCTCAACTAAGCACATAAATGAAAAATCAACTTATCATTATTAGTTACAACTAGCAAGTGGGCAAATTTTTGTTCACAAAATGAAAGTTTTGCATTTAATCCTAAAAGGAATAGGTGACATGTCTTAAGGGAACCTATAGTTCAATATTAATAAGAAAATACTTGTATAACTAAAATTATTTCTTTATGTTGGAAAACTCTTTAATAATATTAAGTATAATATATGATTTATTAAATAAAATAGATAGTATTTATTTTTTAATTTTTGTTTTTAATTAAATAAAATTTATTAATATTTTTTTTATTATGAATATGTTTATATGTATGTAATAATTTAAATTATTATTAAAATAAATAATTATATGAAGGGATGAAGATGTTAACAAACTTTTTATCTTTAAAATGTTTTTCAAATATATTATATTAAAATAATTATGAAAATAAAATAGAATCATTGAAATAATGAATGATGTTTTTTTAAACATAAAATTAAAATTTACATCCAAAAGTAAAATAGTTCTTCTTAATCCAAAAATTGAGTAAATAAAATTAAATTATTGTTATGTAAATACAAATGATTATTCAAATAAAAATAAAATAGACAATATAAATAAAATAATTATGAAATAATTGTAAAATGAAATATAATAAATAAATTTAAAATAAGATAAATAAAATAAAACAATCCTTAAATAATTCTAAATTAAATTTGAATAACTCTTAAAGTAAATTGTAGATGGCTAAATTTGACCACTCTCATATGGTCAAATTCATCCTTGCATTCCTTTCTCCCACATCCCTTAGCCATATTAACTAAATAATTCATTATTTGATTAATATTTCCCTTCAGCCTAATGTCCCCTAAGGTATTTAATTAATCAATCAAATACCTTACCCCCTTCATCTCTAAATTAAATAAATACCCCAATTTATTTAATTTAGTCATGCCCAAATGAATTAAATCAATTTTTAATTCATTTTCTTCTATCTCCACATGTCACATCCTCCATAATCTTCCTTAATTTGGATTAATCTAATTAATCTATTATTAGGATGTACACACCCCTAATCATCATTAGGGTCACATCCTCCATAATCTCCCACTTGCCTCTAATCCTTCATTAGTCTACCTAATCCCACATTTGCATAACCTTAATCACCTAATTAAGCTAACCTAATCTTCATGCCATTTATGACATGTCTCCTTCGTCAACCTACATTAAATGCTTTATCTATTTGGAGAAGGCATCTCCTACCTATGTGAATTTTTAATTCACATTTATTCATCCTATGCATTTTAAGGAATTTTAAATTCCTTCTCCCATCCCCATGAGGATTATGTCCTCTCAAGGCACATGTGGAGAAGGACCTCCTTTATAAGGGGATCTTGTCAATTCCCAAGGTACATAAAAGTACCTCCATGTCATCTCCACCTCACCCCTTCCCTTCCACATGATTCACCACATGTCAGTTTTTGATGGCTTGTGAGTTCTCAACTCACTCTAGCCCTTGATCTCCTCCGCCATGGATTAATCCTGGCCCTCCATTGCTTTAGAGGCACTTCCCCAAAAAATGGTGGAAATGTCTCCATTTTGGATCATGTCCACTTTAGCAATCACACTCTTGCAAGCATTCAAGCCATCCCTTAGCCATTCAAGCATCCACCATTTTTGTAGCATTTTGAGCCACAATCTTGCATCTATTCACATACCCACATCCTCCATTGCATTCCTCATCACTTCACCATCATTTAGAGCTAATATTTGAGCCATTTTGTCCAAGAAGGAGCACACAATTGAACATTAGAAAGGGCCAACCAAACCATCAATTTGAACAAGGTAAAAAGTTCTATTTTCTTGCACTTTGTTTCAATTCAACTAGGTCTAATCTTGAGTGTCTGTTTTGTGTTTTTCCTTTTTGCATTTTATTTAGTTTTGCATCTTAGAGTAGGTAAAAACACTTGCACACATAAATAAAATAATTCAATTACAATAAGTGTTTGTTAAATAGATGTACTTAAGATATATATATATATATATAAATAATAGTATATGCATGTTAAATTTGGTCTAGATTAATAAAATGATATAAATTAAAATTCGTGTTAAATTTTGTGGATTAATGGATTTTGGTATTAAATGTTAAATTATGAGTAATTGTAGTGAAAAGAGATTTTTAATTTTATTATTAAATAATGAATGTGGTTTGATAAAAATAAATTTAGTCTAAATAAGTCAAACAATATGCTTATAGTTTAGTGTAATTTAGTACAAACTAATAATTAAAGATTGTGTGTAATTTTGTTGATTATTATTAAGTTAAGAAAGTGAATATAGTGGTAGAGATACTTGGTATATGATTGATGAATGAATGTCATTTGATAAAGAATATATTCTTGATTATTACTAAAATGTATTTTTATGAGTCTCGAATTGTGTGATAAATCTCTATGATGTCACCAATTATGAATTTATGGGTTTGGGTATACTCTATACTCATGTATTTATTCTATGTGCATGGATTTGACCTTGTTTAGTGTTTATTTCTACTCTATAACTTACCTGAATGATATTTTTTCTTTGCTCTTTTCTAATATTTGGAGACTCGTAATATTTACAAATACCTTGAAAATATTATCATCATATCAAAATATAACATTTTCACCTAGGTCAACTCCAAAATTGTGTGTAAGAGATCAAAGACACATAGCATTCATAAATACTCAGGGAAGGATTGTCATTATATTGCAAGTGGACATGTTCACCTAGGCCAACCTATGTAAAAGATCAAAGACTATATACCAGCACCCAATAATGATGCATTTAAATTTGGTATTCCTTTTAATGTACCAAACATAAGTGTTTCATTATTAATAATGTTAAGAGACATAATTATAGCAATGAAAATAAATGAGTTGTAATGATATGAGCATTTTAATAAAATATCTTTAACTTAAATTTAATAGCCATTTACATGTCAAATTATTAAATAACTCAAACTTGTCCCTTCAACCCCTCCTTGCTTGATTTGCATAGAATGTTGCTCACTATATGTTGGATGTTTTTAATTTTTTTGTTATTTAAAATTGACAAAAAATAACATTTATCTTACACAATTTTTTATACACTTGGAACCAAAACTAACTAAGAAAAGGGTTAAAAGGAAATTGGGAAAAAAGATGAAGTTAAGGGTCCATTTGACATATATTTTTAGAAAGATATATATGCTAGTTTAATTTAATTTAATTTAATTTAATTTAATTAATATCTATTTCATAGTTTATTTACTTTAAGAGTTTTTTAATTTCATATTAGAATTATTTAAGAATCATTTTATTTTGTATAGATATAAAAGTTATCTTTTATGCTTTGTTAACATGCTCACATCATTGCACTTCACCTCTTGTTGTCATTGTACTTATTTTGTTTTATTTTTTAAATTTTTTAAAAATAAAATATTTCTTCAATTAGAAATAGTAATGTATAAAATAAAATATTTTTTAAGTAAATGTTAAAATAAATAGTGTTTATGTCTTTTCTTATCTCTTTACTTGTTTATGTGTTTATCAATTTAAAAGTCTAGATAGATAATAAAACTAATATTTTTATATATAAAAAATTGAAATAAGAGTTAAAATGAATGATTTGTTTTCATTTAGCTTTTTGAAAACTTAGATTCTACTTGATATAATCTCAATATTGATGAAATAAATCATTTTAGTTATACAAGTAATTTTTTATTAATATTGAACTATAGGTTCCCTTAACACATGTCAAGTCTTCATAAACCTATTCCTTTTAGGATTAAAAGTAAAACATTCATTTTGTGAGCAAAAATTTGTCCACTTGCTAGTTGTAATTAATAATGATAAGTTGGATTTTCATTTATGTGCTTAGTTGAGGAATTGCAAGTTGAGAAGGTTTAATAGTGGATTCAAATCATGACCCTCTTTTGTCACACCTATTTTTTAGTTCCTCGAGGGAACTATAGGCACCACAAAAATTTAACTGGTTATTAATAACTATCATTTTAACCAATAAGAACTTAGTATTTTTTCTACTTGAATTTTTTTAGTTTGTTATCAATGTATAGATGCAAATTATATAGCAAAATATATTTCAAATGGTACACAATTTTCACCTTCTATTTTCTCTTTTTAACTACCATCTATTCTTGAGCATTACATATAATATACTCATTAGATAAAATAGATATATTTATTAAAATTATTTACGTGTTAATTTAAGTCAATTACAACATTCTTTTTAATAATACATTATGTGATTTTTTTTTAATACTAAATATAAATATATATTTATTTATACTCATATTTATTTATTATATTTTCTATTATATTAAATTCAAATATATAAAATAATCTAATAATATATACACTATATAATACATATGTAACATATATAATATCTAATATATAATTTTAACATCATTATAATATTATAATATATATATATACAATATATATGTAACATTTATACCATCTAAAATATAATTTAATATATTAAATAATAATATTATAATTTTATATTTTATTTAGTTTTGATTTTATTTTGTAACATAATATTTTTATTTTGCAACATAATATGGATGGTCTCTTCGGGCATGGTTGGTCCCTACAAAATTGAGTGTGGAAGAAATTTCCTAAATTTACAAGTTTCTATTTTAATATACTTAAAATTAAAAAATCTTTGAAATCTTTGAAAAAGAAATATCTAAATAAATGTATTTATAGTTATATAATAAAACTTACATCTAATTATAACCCTGACCCTAATTATAACCTTGACGTGAAACCTAAACCTCATTCTAATTATATCTCTAATTGTAAGTAAACCTTAATCTGAACTATAACCCTAACCCTAATTCTATATCTAATTATAACCCTCACCTTAATCCTAATAATAACCTTAATTCTAATTCTATCTCTAATTGTTTTAATTTTAATTTTAATTTGTAAATCTTGGACTCACCTTCTTATGACTTCTAAACATGGGTTATGCCCAAGCTCTTTAGTTATTCTATGAGAATTTTTTTAATTCATTTCAATCTATTAAATCATGCTTCTATTTTTTTCTATGATTTTTTTTTTGGTAAATCTTTCATATGATTATAGGCCCTTTGAAGACTATGTGGGGTAAGCATGGTTCAAATTGGGTTATTCTTGAATCTATGCAAATATTTTAGGAGAGTTTTTAATTTGTTTCAATTTATAAATCATGTGAGTGTTTTGTTATTTTAATTTTTGATTTTTCTTTGCAAATATTTGATAAGGATATGCCAACCTTTAGTGCTATTTGAATCATTATCCATAATCAAGAAACCATTATCCTTGATATTATGCATAAAATTATCATCACACAACCCATATAAATTATAGTTATAATTAGAAGGTTTGCTTATCATTTTGTACAAGAGGTTGACCTTTTTAAGACAAATTGCCTAATTCTACCCTTTGGATGAAAATCAATGGGGTGATTTCAATCAAAGGTAAAAAATTCATTTTTGTCTGCAATTATAAAAATTGACATGGACTTATAAGTTTTCCCCTAATTTTAAATAATATTGTATGGATACCCCCTATCTTTCTTCAATTCATAATAGAACCAATTGAATTAGATAAATGAAAAAAAAACATTCTTCACAATTTTAGGAAGCACATAATTGTAAAAAATGTGCGGATTTATGAGAGTAATTTCAACCATGATGAGGCTTTTTTAGGATAGATCCAACATGCTACTAACTTTCTCACTCTAAATTCTTTTATTAATAATGGATTCATTCTAGGCATAGGCTTCTTGTGCACTTTCTCATACACTATGGAGTAAAACTTGCACTTACCATTATAATTTCCCTCTCATGCCTATTATAGTCTTCCCAAACAATTTTGAATTTATTAAAAACAACTAATCAAAACATAACTATTCTATAACTTTTTATTTCTTGATGTTTCATTCAGGTTTTTATTTTTGCATTGCCCTAAAAGTTCTCTCAACAATCCAAAAAGTTCCCCCTATTTGATAATTCCACTATATACTTAAAAATCCAACATTACAATTATTCAATGCAATTCAAATGCCACAATTTTCAATGGATTTAAATTTAACTACCACATTTCATTATAAGCTTAGTTATAACACACCATTTCATAGCAAACTTTGTTAATAAATTTACATTTTTTTTAAAGATAACTCACAAATACCTATCAAACTTTACATAATCCATCATTCTCTAATCATAAAATTAAATATCTTTATCCATTATATTAACTCATAATTCCACATTAATATCAAAATACATTAATCTACAAAATTAAACATAATTTTTAATTATTAATTTATACTAAATTATAAATATATCATTTTATTAATCTAACCTTATTTTCAAAAAATAATCTTTATGTAAAAATTACTTATATATGTATAAAAATATCAATTAAAATATAATAATAAATACACAATTTATTAAGAAAATTTATTTATTTATTTAACTAATTAAAAGTTATTTTATTTATTAAATGAGAAACCAAAAATAAATACAGCATAACTATTATTTATTTAATTTAATAATATATAAATTTTAAAAAATCATAATGCCTTCCGCCTTCATAGAGTTTTCCGTAATAAACATTATTTATTTAATTTAATAATATATAAATTTTAAAAAATCATAATGCCTTCCACCTTCGTAGAGTTTTCTGGCATAAATATTGGCTAAAGAAATAGCCTACTTCATGAAACCCTTTTTCTTGCAGCTTGAAATTAAGATAGAAATTAAGATAGAAATCTTAAATGCATTTCAATTACACAAAAACATTGTGCATCTAAAACCGCGCCAAGCCATTCTGCATACACTTGAAAACCGTGATAGTTACAGCTCAATAACTCTACCAGTTTTTATGCAATTTATTTAATACTTGATGAAACTGCGCGGTTAATAGCTACAACGAAAACTGAGAAAAGAGTAAGGTTAAGGAAATTGGGAAAACGGTGAAATTAGGAGGGACCCACCTGACACAGCATCCAAATAGTCAGTGGTACATCTCTGCATTTTAACATTTTTATAAGGGTGAGGTGATTTTTTTGCAGTCACATCAATCAATAGCCGCCCCGTACTGTGGATGCTACATGATGCATGGTCATGTCCACCCTGGTGCATTCCTGGGGCTGGATAGCCAATGCCGTCTGCATCGGCATAAGCCGCGGGTACCATCCACTTGGTTGGGGCAAAGGCTATGTAGGTGACAATTTGCACCAGTGGGCATGGATGGGCATCTGATGGCCTGCCATGCCTGACATACCTGCTGTAGCACAGCTCCTCTGCCTTCCTCGTTTCTCTTGCCAATGACTTGTCCCTAATTTCTTCCAGCCATATTGCAAGTGGGGGAAAATTATGTAATATGGGAGAATAGGATTTATTTAAAAAGATATTGATTATATATATATTTTTTTTGGTTAAATATATACTTTTTATTAAATTGAAATATATTTAATCAAAAATATTATTTGTTAATATAGACGGAATAACATTTATTTAAAAAGACAAGATTATTTTATTTTATTATTAAATATATATTAAATTTATTTTATTTCTTCACATAGAACTTTCAATATCTAATTATAATTTTAAAATTATAAAATACTTAAAATATTTATAATTTTAAGAATGTATTTAAGAATGTACAATTAATTAAAGATGTATTTAAGAATGCATTTTTATTAATATATTTTAAAAATATATATTTTAATTTTAATTTTTTATTTATTACTTATTGCAATAATACTAATAATATAAACACTTGAATAAATATAATAATTTAGTATTGATATATTTTTAGATGGATGTATTTAATATAAGTATATTATGTTTAATAATCAAGATTTCTGGATAAAACTGTGTGCAATCTTTTCCATCAACGTTTCGGATCATACTCCATGATCCATGAGAGATAGTAGACTTGGATAGAAATAGAGGAGAGGGTGGTGAGGAAGATTTAACGAACATGTAAACAAAAGATGAAAGTCAAAGAGAATGAGGATTAGAATTACAGAAATTAATAGAGACAAAAGAGCAGATTAACAAAAGGACAAGGGTTTCTTGATAAAAAAAAAGATCCTAAACAAATTAAATGCGGATCAGCGAAATCAAAGTCAGTTTCAGGATCGTTTTCAAAAAGATCCGCATCGAAATCAATAAGAATTAAAGAAAGACCACAAGATTAAGAGAGAGAAATTAATAGGAACTTACAAAGAAATTAAAATCACTAAGAATTGAAAAAGACCAATTTAAAAGTGTTTTAATCTTAAAATATCTCAAATCTTAAAGGAAGATAAAACATAAAAGGACAAATTAAGAGAGAGCAATAATATAAATATAGCGTTTGGGGATCATACTCCATGATCGTCCATGAGAGATAACAGACTTGGATAGAAATAGAGGGGTGTGAGGTGAAGGTTAATGAGAACATCGCTCAAAGATAAAGAGATCAAAGAGGCAGTCGAAATCGTCATAAAGACTCGCTTTCCGCTCGTCGTTTCATAAAGAATCGCCAATCCGAATCATCAAATAAAGAGAAGCGTCCTTCCGAATCCATCATCAAGAAATCATTTCAAGGATTAGAAAGGAGAAACAAAAGACAAAAGATAAAAATATAAATTGAGAAAAAAAAGAACATGATAATAAAAATCAATAAGTGAAAGACACAAGATTAAGAGATAATTAATAGAAGACACAAAAGTAAAAATCACTAAGTGAAAAAGACCAATTTAAGAGACGTTTTTTTAATCTTAAAATATCTCAAATCTTAAATTAAAACATTAAAAAGGACAAATTTAAGAGAAACTTAATATGTAAATATAATGTTTACAAATATTATATAATTCTATGGGGTTCATAAATGGTATATATATTATTTTATATTATTGTTAAAGTATTTATTAATTGTTATTTTTTATAAACATTATATATATTAACAAGAAATGGTATATATATTATTTTGACTATTCGACATCAATTTCAATGATATATATTAAATTTCTTATAGCCATTATTTTATTAATAATTGTTAGTTCAATATTTAAATTATATAATATCCTAAGATAATATATTATACATCTTTATTGTTATTTCAATATTTAAATTATATAATATCCTAAGATAATTGTTCTTAATATTTATAGCCATTTAACTAGATTACAATATTTAGATTACTAAGTTCTCTTATTTATAGTTCAATTTTATTTTAGGTTAGAATTATTTTATTTACGTTAGATATTTAGGCTAAATATCTAACTGTGTTAGTTGATCAATTTCTAGCCTTAAATTATAAAATATTGATAAACATTATATTTATATATTAAGTTTTTCTTAATTTTTTTTTTTGTTTTATTTTAAGATTTAAGATTTTATTTTAGGTTAGAATTTTATTTACGTTAGATATTTAGGCTAAATATCTAGCTAAATATCAATTGATCAATTTCTTTTTATAATTTATATCTCCTATTAAGTTTCTCTTAAATCTCTCTCTTCCCTTCTTTTGTTTAGAATCATCAAACCTTATTATGTTGTGTCTTGTCTTTTTCACTTATTTATGTATAATTATTTTATTCACTACATATTAAATTTATATAATATTTAAACATTATATTTTTTTTGGATTTTATGAACCCCATAGAATTATATAATATTTGTAAACATTATATTTACATATTAAGTTTCTCTTAAATTTGTCCTTTTTTATGTTTTAATTTAAGATTTGAGATATTTTAAGATTAAAAAAACGTCTCTTAAATTGGTCTTTTTCACTTAGTGATTTTTACTTTTGTGTCTCCTATTAATTTTCTCTTAATCTTGTGTCTTTCACTTATTGATGTTTATTATCGTGTTCTTTTTCTCAATTTATATTTTTACCTTTGTCTCTTTCTTTCTCCTTTCAATTCTTTTGTTCACTTTGATTTCTATTTTTATCCTAGTGTTCTCTTTTGAATTTTTCCCTCTCATTTGTGAATTTCTTTGGTTGGTTCTGTGATCTTTTCTTTAATGTAAAGGTTCTCATGTCCTTTTGTTGAATTAGTTTTGTGTTTTTCTAGGTTCTCTCATTAATTTTCTTCTTTGCAATTTCTCCCATCATTTTTCTCCTCCCCTTGACTTTCTCATCTTTTTGGTTTACGTGCCTCACAACCTTCCCTCACCACCCTCTCCTCTATTTCTATCCAAGTATGCTATCTATTCTTCATGTCTCTCTCTATCTGCTAATCATCCTGATCATGGATCATGGAGTATGATCAGAAACGTTGATGGAAAAAATTGCACACAACAGAAATCTTGATTATTAAACATAATATACTTATATTAAATACATCCATCTAAAAATATATCAATACTAAATTATTATATTTATTCAAGTGTTTATATTATTAGTATTATTGCAATAAGTAATAAATAAAAAATTTAAATTTAAATATATATTTTTAAAATATTAATACAATTAACATATATTAATAAAAATACATTCTTAAATTTATAAATATTTTAAGTATTTTATAATTTTAAAATTATAATTAGATATTGAAAGTTCTATGTGAAAAAATAAAATAAATTTAATATATATTTAATAATAAAATAAAATAATCTTGTCTTTTTAAATAAATGTTATTCTGTCTATATTAACAAATAATATTTTTTATTGAATATATTTCAATTTAATAAAAAGTATATATTTAACAAAAATAAATAAAAAAAATATATATATATATATAATCAATATCTTTTTAAATAAATCCTATTCTCCCATATTACATATTTTTCCCCAACTTGTAATACGGCTGGAAGAAATTACGGACAAGTCTGCACGGGATCCAAGCATGCACGTTGGCGAGAGAAACGAGGAAGGTAGAGGAGTTGTGCTACGGCAGGTATGTCAGGCATGGCAGGCCATCAGATGCCCATCCATGCCCGCCGGTGCAAATTGTCACCTGCATAGCCTTTGCCCTTGGTTGGTGTATAGTCTGGTTCGCAGGGTACCTGGTCTGCACTATACACTGGTCAATGGCGGTATGAATGTCGGTTGTCATATTTTTCAAATCCCTATTCTTTATTGTAAAAAAGACACAGTATATTATATGGTCTGTAGGGTTTGTGTTAGCCGACGGATGTCTTGATCGGTGTCCTTTTAAAACATTTGTTTTTATTTAAAACCTTGTATTTATCCAAAAATGCCGACCAGTTGTTTGTAGCTCGGGTGGTATTTTTCTCCATCGGCAGACTAGGTCACATGGCCGACCATATTTGAGCCCCTGGGTGCAGAAAATTTGCACCATTTTAGCCTTCTGTTTTGCCCCCAAAGTGTCTTTTATAGGGCTTTTTTTCATTTTCTCATACATCTAGTATGTTATCTTTGACTTATATATAAATGTATATATATGTATATATGTATAGGTATACATATATACATGCATATATACATATACATATACATATACATATGTATGTATGTATGTATGTATATGTATATGTATATGTTTGTATGCATGGATGCATGTATGTATGTATATGTACATGTTTGTATACATATATATATATATATATATATATATATATACATATACACATATAAGCATGCAACACACATATGGGACCTTATTATTCAAATATTATCTTGTTTAACAATCAAATAGTTAATAATAATTTTACATCACATCTACATTAAAAAGTGACAAATATTTATCTTTTTTTAATGGACGATTTTATATCATCCACAAAAATTTTTTAGCTATTCAATACTAAGGAAGCACAAGCTTTTGATTGAAACCTCTTTGACCTCATCCCTTATCAGTTCGGGGTCTTGCACTCACATCTACATAGCCAATAAAATGCATGTTTGAATGTATTTATTAATTAATTGAAAATAAAAAAATGCAAATTTGCATTCTCGTGACTACATAGACAATACGCTTGCACTCAGAAAGATTTGGTTCATGATGGATGCATTAAGAACCATTCAACCTCACCAATAAATCAAAGATCCTTTACCCTTTTCTTATTAATTAAAATTATTCAATTGCTAAACTGAATGATAATAATAGAAATTATCTAAAACACCCATATCATCCTCTAAAGAAATTCATCAATTCATGGCCTCATAATCCCGTGGTTTACACATAATCCAAAGGAAATTAAAATTTTCTCACAAGAATTTACCAAAAATAGGTGAGTATAGCCTCTTTTTTCTCATTTCATTTTTTAAAACAAAGGTTGCAGGGAAGTATCCCATGGAGATAAGAGTAATAGTTCTGAAGATTCTTGTGGTGATTTTTGAAGCCTTGGGACAACCTTTTGAAACCAAAGAACCATAATCATGGGACCCTATGGAGGATAACCTCAACATGGTTGTCTTCTAGAAAATGGACAAGGATAAACCCCTTAGGTTTTACATGGCATCTATGTGG